>BQNB010198565.1:0-11124 GCA_026074375.1 Tanacetum coccineum | reverse complement strand
ACATTTATGAGATATACCAAAAATACATTAAAAGGCTTTGGTTTTAAAAGCTCCCCCTAAAAAATTGATCTACATAAATATGACATTTTAAGAAAAATTGATACCACAAATTTTAAACTTATTTGAGGAAGGGAGTGTTAAACACATAATTTTAACAAATACCACTTCTTATGGAAAGATATCACAAATTATATTGTGAACAATTTGACATGAAAAGTTCTTTTTGAAAAATCATGTTCAACGGTTTTTAAAACACATGATAGAAGAGTTCTCTTCTATTTTTAAAGTAAGCACACTGAAGCGTACACTCTCCTGTTACATCCGGGTCCGAGTTATGCACTGATGTGTACATAAGTCATAAAGAAAATTTAGAAATGACATGTTTTGAAAGCATTTAAAACTCTTGTTCGAACTTCATTTACACGCCCGTGTCGATGTTAATCAACATTTCTAGGTACGTAAATGTTATCGATTCCAAGAGACATGTCGAGAAGATTCTTTTTGGTATTTTGAAATTTTCTGATTTTATATTTTGTTTTTATAGATTTTATATTTTTCTATTTTCTTTTTGTTGGTTTTATATTTTTGTATTTTTCTTTTTTTTAAATATTTATAAATCAAAATAAAGAGAAAAATAAAAATATTTACAGATCAAAGTTTCCTTCAGCAGTGACAGTTGTTGCTAGAGCTGAACTAGATGAAGTTGAATCTGGTTGTTGTTGACGTTTATCGGATGCATCAGCAGTAGTAACAGCGGAAGACTTGAAACAACTTGATTTTCTCCATTGAAATATTCGTCGAACAAAGGACCGAATAGACTTTCCAACTCTATCATTGACATCATGACTATCAATCTGCTTTAGGAACTTTTGTTGACATTGTGGTGCGAGGCTTGAACCGTTTTGTTCAAACGTCATTTGACATTGAGGATCGAGGCTTGACCTGTTGTAATCAAACGTCATTTGACATTAAGGTTCGAGGCTTGATCTGATGTGACCAAACATCATTTTTCTATATCATCATTTGTGAATCCACTTTGACAATGGTTTCTGAGATATTAGCTTTTTCAGCAACCATACTCTAAGATTTTTCTTGTTGACATTACATAAGGTACATGCACTTAAATCAAGACTTTGTTCCTTCTGAACATTGATTGATGTACCTGTACTTACATCCAGAGTTTGTTTGCATTCATGAATATTAAGGATATCTACATTTAAACCATGTGTGAGTTCACTGTCAACCTTGCTTGTGCATGAGTCGAATAACTTTCCTGTAGGAATCCACCTAAGACCAACAGACTTGAAGATTCTACCCGTGGTTTCCACCTAAGATCAGATCTAGGAGATGTTTTCTCATACACAGCGGAATTCTTATTTGGAGAAAACCTATGTCCTTTTAAGATTTGCCTACCAGGTTTCTGAGTATGACACTTTTGATCTACGGGTTTGTTGTTGTTTATGGTCTTATGGGATTGAATCTTTGCACGTTAATTTACTTCCTTTAGGAGTTTTGTTATACACGCATCATGATTTGCATTAAAGACACATTTATGACATGTGGAACAAACAAATTGTTTGGAATCTGAGAAAGAACTAGAACTCTTAGAGTGATCTGCTATGGGCATAACTGTTATCGTTATGCAACTACTATTAGATACAGGCAAACTCCTAGTTGAGTGATTAGTGCTCCTAGGTTTTGGTTTGCTACCATCAATAGTGCTTTGAAATCTAGCATAAGGCATCACACTAGTTTTTAAGTTCCTATCTCTTTCTTGTGTCCTTTTCCTAGCTTCAGCTAGATAGTGATTATGGAACCAGTGTCATTTGAACTAAATCTTGCATGTTTCTTAAAAAATAAAAAACTAACCTAGATGAGCTAGATGCAATCATATGAGTAGGTTTTGCAAAAGCAGATTCTATTCCCTTAGGAAAATAATGTTGAGTGACTGGTTTTGACAAATCTTTTTCCACTTCAACTTAGGAGGCAACCGTGATTTTGAAATTTTAGGTCTTTTAGATTTAAACGCATCCGGTTGTCTAAAAACTGATTGGTTTCTGAGTGGTTGTAAAACCGGTTTCCCCAAGACTGATATTTTTGTAAACTTAGTATCTACACTATTTCCATTTGACTTTCTTATTTCATTTTTCAAAGCATCAATTGCAAACCTTTTCCTGAATCTGAGCTTTCAAATTAGCATTTTAAGTAATCAAAGAAGTTGTCTGTTCTATAGTCTTAGCTCTTGTTAGTTTAATAGAATCATACAGATCTTTGTAATTCTTTCTCAAAGTCTCATTTTCCTTATTTAAATGCTCATTCTGTGTAAGTAATTTAGCCCCTCATGTTCTTATTCGATGTAATTGTTCAATTTCATCTCAACACATTTAATCATGGCTTTATTTACTTTGTATAATTCAAAATTTTACCATGTTGACCCGATTTTAAAGCTTGATTTTGATATTTAAGTTCAAGAGAAATACAATGTGCTTCCATTCTTGAAAAATCTTTTTGAAATTAGGAAACGGTCTTTTTGAGACAAATATTTTCAGACTCGAGAGAATGGTTTAAAAATTCAGTTGTTTTGTTATCAAATGATGCATCAAGCATAGGAATTTTGACGTGACATTGTTTAGTATATTGGCGTAACCCTACCTTATTAATGATTTTCAGTTGCTCAATATGCTATTGTCCTGTAGCAAAGATATTACATTCAGCAGTTAATTGTACCTCGGCCATTGGCTCTTCGTTATATATGGGTCTGATATTTGCATCATCAGTATTTGTATCATTCCCTGACCTACTGCGTTCATCTTGCACTTCTGATTCTATCCCACTGCTCTCTGTAACAACCAAATCAGCATCCAATGCTTTACTCGTATCAACCTTACGCTCTTGAGTCTGCATCTGTCTTTTATTCACCCTTCTATCATACTGTCTTTGATGACGTGTTCTTTCAGCAACGGACTTCTTAACATTACCCGTGAGTTGGATTAAGGTATCTCTGAAGTGTTTAACCTCGATTCCAGTGTTTTCAACAAAGTACTTTTCTGTCATTTGACTGTCATAATCCAAGGAAAACTATGAATTGATGAACTTCTGAAACTGTTTATTGATCACCCAAAAGGCTGCCATCGATCCATCTTCTTGAAAATCGTCTTTGTCAAGTTGCTTTTGTAGTTGATCAACATTGAGGAACATTATACTTGTGAAAGTATCATCATCTTGACCAAAGAGTGACATGAATGTTCGTTTGAATCCATGTTCGATACGAGTGCCTTTTAAGTCTTCTTTAGAAAGAACTTGAAGGTGTGAATGAAGTGATCGAAAATATGTCATGCATCTTTCTTTTGCTTTTGACATCTTGTATTTGATTGCATGCACATCTTTTGTTTTAGAATCCAAGATGCTTTCTTTCACTGATTTGTTTAATGCAGTCTCGGAATTACTGTTTTCTTTCCCAGAGCAAGTGTTTTCCATGATGACTGAATTAACTTTCAATTCTTGAATGGTATTTGAATGAACTTCTTGTGTTTGCAACTTCTTTACATTCAACAATTGTTGAATCTCTTGTTGACGAAGAATTGTCTCAAACATGTATTTCTCAATGAGATCCATGTGACGGATCATTGAATCTTTGAAGGATTGATCATTAAATCTTGTATATTTCTGAATACGCTCTTTGAATTCTGAATTGAAAGCATTTACAAATGTTGTTATGAGTTTTGTCAAAATAGTCTTGCAATCAGTCTGAGAAAGTATCTGATACGGAGGTTGTGAAGACTTTACAAGAAGTTTTACAGTCCCCTAGGCAGTGTACCTAGTCGTTGTAGTGTAGTAAAGGCAAGACTCGTGGGTTGTTATTGTTCTCTAGGGGAATAGGTTGGGAAGACTCGAACAAGGTCTAACAGAAATATAAGGGGTTGAGAGAAGATTCTTTTTGTGCTTTTATATTTTTAAGAAAGCAAGTAAATATCATGGTTTTAAGAGGTTGGTTTGTTTTAGCTAATTAAACTAAATATAATCTAAACTACTGGTGATAACTTTATGATAAAAAGATGTATTTACCTAATCATGCACTACTCCTCAGATTGCTTCTCCTAGATCTGTTGCTTTGTCACACTTGTGATGATCTGTGTAAGTATTTCCTAAGTCATGAACGAATTACACGAACCCGCCGTCTATTTAATATTCCGTTAAGGCAACGCACAAGTAAGGTAGTATGAAGACTATTACAAGGCCCCTAAGAGTATATTAAATGCATGTGAAATATCTTAAGAGGGATCAACCATATTAGGGGTAAGGTAGTATGAAGACTGTTACCGATGGTATCCTTTCTACACACTCGCGTTTCCCTAGACGTCTATGCCAATTTAATATCTTATGGCTAGTTTTCTAGAGCCTAACGCGCACATCCATCAACAAGAAGCAACATTAAAAGGATCTACAACCTAAGTTTCATGCAATCATAAGTAAATACAAAGGAGGGTTTAGCCTAGCATGTTATAAAGAAAGCAAGAGCATAAATCAATCAAACAACACATAGACATATTGAATGATTAATGATAAACAATCTTACTTGATTAAAACATGGATTGAAGGTAGTTACAATAGGGTTTTGAGGCCCTAAAAACGACCTAAAAAGCTGCTAGAATGACTAGGGTTCGTCTCCCAAAAGTTATACAAAGTTACACACTTAAAACCTTAAAATCGGTTTTGTATATATAGTGAAAACGACGCGACGGCGTCGCTTTGAAGTCTTGACGCCGTCGCCACGTGGATGATTCTAGATCCTCTTTAAGTCGGCCACGTCCTGACGCCGTCGCTGGATCTCTGACGCCGTCACGATGAAGATCCTGACGTCGTCGCTTTATGATGGTGACGCCGTCTCCACGCGTTGTATGCACAATTCTTCATGATTCTTGGTGTAGAGTCGTAATCTTGTCCGTTTCTTCTCCAAATGAGCCCAAGTCACGTGTATTTCCTCCAAATGCCATCCAAGTGCTAAAAACCTGAAAACAAACGATTAAGCACATAATTTGGGCATATTTGCATGATTTAGGGGGTTAAATGGCCCCGAAAAAGTGTATAAAATGACACCTCATCAAATCTAAATCTATAAAAGGCCTAATTTCCCCTTTAAATTAAATCATGACCCAAACAGTTTTGAACTTGGCCCAATCCCAATTAACGATGGTTAGATTACACCCCTTTACCTTTACACAGTTAGTCCTCAAGGAATAACATTGTTAGTCCTTAAGGACTAACTCAGTTAACCTTTCACCCCTTAACCTCCAAAACCCTTTACACCCGTGGTCCTTCTCCCCTTTATACACCACTAACCCCGTTAACCTTTAACCCTGTTATCTCCCAAATCCCCTTTCTCGCCAAACCCAAAGCCCCACACTATTCATCTATCTCTATCACTCACCCCTGCACCACGAAAAACCCCCAGCTAGAAAACAAGCCACGTTGGCAATCCCATAGGGTTTTATTGGACGAAGTTGATCAAGGGCTTAGATTGGTTTCAAAGAAGCACAAATGGGTTTCAAAGGCTAGGATTTCAGGCTTTTGAGGCAACGATTCAACCCCTTATTCTCCTCACAACAAGAGCACACTCCAAAGGACTCAATACTTCTCGTTCAGCTATATATGGGACAAAATGTAGACAGTTAGATCTAAGTATTTTAGGAGTAGTGTAATATTTACCTTTTTAAAAATGTCAAATTAAATTTTGTATTTCACTTTTAAAGCCTTGTAACCATTTTAAGTTTTTAATGAAATTTAGTTTATAAGCTTCCTTCAATTCTGTTTTAACTTTGATGTAATTAAGCCTTAATTTTGTTTACACGCTTTTCATAAGTTCTTACATAATCTGTTTCATAAGTGTTACTGTTTCATTAAATCACTAATAAAATACCTCAGCTTACTTGTGGATGTAAAGCCTATAAATGGAAAGGGCTTAAGGCACACAACTAGCTTGTCCATTGAACAAGCTAGAGATTAGTAGATAAGCTCTCTAAGAGCCCTTTTATCCCTGTTTAAGCAAGGGAATTTGTAAGTTCCCATTTTCCATTTTTTAGCTTAATTTACTGTTCATCTTCTCATTACTGCTTATTGTTGCTTATTATTCATGTCTAATGCTTATTTATCTTCTTGCTGATTTAAAATTCATTGTTTCAAGTTTGTTAGTAAATACTGCTAGTTTAGCAGTTATACTAGCTTACTCTATTTGCTTATTTTGAAGTGCTTTATTTACTTTACTTGTTCAAATTGCTTATTATTGCTTTAATGATTTCAATTTTGAATATCTGTATTAACAATTTCTTAGTTTAATTTCAGATGAAATCATGTCCTAAAAATGATTTTTATAAACTTAAAGGGTGGTTTGGGTTTAGGAGAAGTTAAAATGGGTCAAAAGGTGTAAAATTTACTTAGGTACATTTAATCCAACTTTAACAAGTCCCTTATTTTAAGTTGTGATAATCAGTTTTTATAAAGCTTTTCAAGTCTAAAGTAAGTTTTTAAGGTGTTTTATTTACAGAATTTGTTTTTAATCTGTGGCTTTCAAATTTTTTAAAACTGTCCCTAATTAATTTTTGTCAAAATATTGTTTTGAGGTTCTGTTTATGTTTCATTTTGTGTTTAAATTCAGTGACATAAGAGTTGGTTAAGTTTAACTTTGTCTTTTAAAAGTTTGGTTAAAATATGTCAAAGCATTTTTCAGTTTTCAAAAAGTCAATTTTCAATCTTAACTTTAAGGTAGCTTTATTCAGATTTAGGTTTTGAATTTAATAGCACAAGTAGTTTTTGCCACAAGCTTAATCTGTTTTAGCTTTTTATGGATTTTGAAACTCTTTTCCTAGCTTAAATTAGGGCTGCAAAAAGCCATTTTGTCTTTTACAAAAACCTTGAAAAACTCAACATGCACTGAGTGTAAACAGCCCTTTTCAATTGCCTTTTTTCTAGCTTATTTTTTTTTTCAAAATGTTTAAAGTTTGCATTTTCTTATAGTTTAGAGTCCAAGCTTGATTTGTATATAAGCCATTAAGCCATAAGGATAGCTTATGGCTTTCAAAAATTGGCTTAAAAGTTGCTTATTAGCCTGTCTGTCTGTTTTTTTATGCATTATATCTTTAACTTTTCTGTGCCTTTCAGCTTGTTTTCCTTGATTATTTTTAATCATATTTGCTTATTAGGTTTAGGTGTGTATCTGTTTTAGCTTATTTAAGTTTTCTTTTGCTTATTATGTTCTAAATAAGCCCAACAGTTTATCTCTTGTCTCTTAGTCATAAAAAGCTTAAACTGCCATCATTTATTTGCTTATTCCTAGCTTATTCTCTAGTTTTATAAAAAGTTTCTTTTTTAAAGTTTGTCATTTTTGCTTATTTTATAAGTTTTTAAAAAAAATCAAAAAAAATGTTTTCAAAAAAGGAAAGGCCACAGAGGTCGAACTTGTGACCTCCCCTTTACACACCCAACGTATTTAACACACACACTCTATACCACCAGCACCAGTAGGGCCATCTAGTTTATATTTTCACAATTAATTACTTGAGTCCTTTTAGCCCTTTTTGCTTATCTGCCCTTTGTAGCTTATTTCCAGCTTATTTATAAGCTGTTTGTCAAAATTCTTATTTTTATTGCATTCTATATAGCTTAAAGTATTTTCCTGCATTTTTCCAGAATTTTCCCATTTAATTTAGTATTTTTAATTAATTTTTTAGATTAAAACTGTATTTAATTCATAATAAAAAATATAAAAGTCAAAAAAATATAATTCTTTTTCAAAAATTTTCCTTTATCATTTAGAACTGTTAAAAATTAAACTTGTTTTCGTAGGGTTAAAATTTTAAGATTTAGTTTTTTAAAGAACGGGATTTGGTCCCGTTATCATTTTTCTTTATTTTTTTTACTTTAATTGCTTACGTTTTTTGTTTACTTTTATTTGTTCTTGCATTTTAGTCATTTAGGATTTATAAAAAGTTAAAATCATTTTTGGATTAATTATGATAAATTAGGTTTTCGAGTCATGTTTTTACGTTCCCGTTTACGTTTTTAAATTCGTTATTGCATTCGTTTTTAGTTTAGATTGCCTTTTAATTGCTTTTTCCCATAGAGTTAGAAAAACAAATCCAACATTGTTATATTCAAACATCAAATATTAAACCGACTCTCGACTCTCCATTGCATTCCTCGTACGGAAGAACGACCCGGGAATATCATATACTTCCGGATTCATAATAATATAATAATATTTATTTTCACTGTGAATTCTTGACTTTATACTTTGGTAAAAGGTAATTTTGTTCAAAAAAATTCCTTGATATATTTATATATATATAATAATGATATATATATATATATTATATATATATATATAAATATATATACTTGACCACGAATCAATTTTTGGCGCCGCTGCCTGGAGGAGTGAATACGATTGTCTTTTCATCACTTTTGACAAATAGTGCTTTTGAAGATCCTTCCTTCCTGTGAGGTTATTTTCTTATTAAAATAAAAAAAACAAAAATATTTTTCAATCTTTTAATATAAGACAAGAAAAAAATAAAAAATAAAATATAAAAACATTGTCCTTAATAAATAATAAAAATCATCATCAATATAATGCTCTCAACTGGAGCATTATCATAATAAGTCAAACAAAAGATTAAAACTTGTCTTTGTGTCACTTGTGAAGTACGGCTCACATTTAAGAGATTAACAACCTATAAGAGGGGTATAAGGAGGGTTGTTCTAAGGAATTATGACCCGAAAGGAGAGGGTTTTTAATAGCTTCGCGCTTTCCCGCTCCTCCGCCCCTTTGCGTTATCTATTAGATAGCTACCCAGTGAATCAAGTTGATTTTGTTAGGTTATCGACACATTTTGGGTACCTTTAATAAAATATGTTGTTTAAAAAAAACTTGAAAAAACAAAAAAAAATCTCCTTTAACCTCCTTTGCCATTAGTTCATCTTTTTTATCCCTCTATAATTGTTTATTCTTATGGGCGTCACTATCGATTACGATTGAATCCTATTTACACGAATAAAAAGAATGATCCGCGTCTTGTGGAAGCTTTGTACACCTAAATCAAGTAGTTGTTCTAAAGTGGGTTTCGTAACAAATTTTGTTCGTGATCCTAATAAAACACCCGACTCGTCTCAACGACCCCCTCCTAATTGTCCTAATTGTGGAGACCCGGTTGATGGTCTATATTGTCGACAATGTGCTCTATTACGAAAGAAATTGGAAGAAGTTTGGTCTACAATTTGTGATGAAAATGAAATTTTCCAAGACTTTCTAAACACTTCTGAGTCATCCAATGACAATACTAACGTTGTTAATGCACCTCAAGAGCCATTCGTCTTCAATCAGGACCCTTTGAAAGTTCTTTACATAGGCCCTCTTTCCGCATATTGACCAACCATTGATGTTACTGTGTGGTGATATCCGTCAAACGGTAAACTTTTGTAAACGATGTACTTGTGATCTTGTTGTGGAACGACTGCTCTTATGGCTATAATTGTCCACCGAAAGTTCCGATTATCTCTAATCCGGAACCATGTTACAATCAAAACGTTGATGAGTTCCCACAAACTTTGCCAAGTTTTCATCCGACATGCTATTCTGGAGATGAAAATTCATTCACTTATGATTCCAATCTTAATTTTGTGGATGATTCTCCTAACCCACCTCCACAACCCCCGACGTATTCTTATGAGTTTTGTGGGAACGATGCTCATTATGGTCACGATTGTCCACCTCAAGTTCCGTTTATCTATAATCCGGAACCGTGTTACAATCAAGACTTTAATTTCCCACAAAATTTTCAATGTTTTCAACAACAATATATTTGTTGTACCCGCTGTGGGGGCCCGCATGAGACTTTTCAATGTCAACAAGTGATCTTCTACGAACCTTGTTGTGAAAATTGCGGAGGTCCTCATGAGACTTTTCAATGTCAACCAATGAATTATTATGAGCCCAATCTTTGTTATGAGTCTAATTATTCCGGTTTTGACCACTTTCAACCCCCGCAGTATTCCGTCATTCATCAACCTCCTCATGAGAAAACTATTGGAGAATTACTAGCAGAGGAACGGGCGGCTAATATCGATCAATCACCTCCTCAAGAAATGAGTATCCAAGATATAGAGGATCTGAAGCAACATTATTTAGATGAAATGAAAAGTTTAATTAATGACTTACAGATTAAAGATTATCGTAATGAGAGAATAGATATTCAGTATAGAAGGGAGTGTGAAATTAGGATTGATGAGCTTAAACATAATTTCAATGGAATGAGTATTGAAATTAGGAAAAAGGAGAAAGAGCTTCTGCAACAAGAGCAGGCAGCTTATGTTAGAACTTCGCAACGGTTCAATTTTATTTACTATAATGATGACAATGACGAGGAAAGTTCTATTCCATTGAGTGGCGTTATTTCTGAACTTCCTCCGTGTGTTGCAATCACACCTGTTTTATCAACCGAGGAGCCCGTTGACTCTCTTATAATGAAGGATGAGCATCTTGACACTATTCTGGCAACGGAATTAGACGAAGTAATAAAGTCTAGTGTCGAGGACCTTGTCCCAATCCCAAGTGAGTCCGAGGGTATTTTCGGCAATATGTGTGATGTGCCTTTTTGTGATAAAAATCATTTTGATGCCGAGTCTGATCTTATGCAGTCTTTGCTTAATCGAGATACTTCGATTATTTATTCGCCTAAGATTGACTCTCTTCTCGAGGAGTTCGCCGATGAACTCGCTCCTATCAATCCAATTCCTTCAGGAATTCATCTTGAAGAAGATATTCGTCTCATTGAGCAATTGTTATATGATGATACTTTGAGTGATGACGATTCTTATGAGGACATCGATTATGTCGATGCATCACCTCCCGATTCTGAGCTCGTCAGCTTAGAGGAGGTGAAGGATTTTCACCCGAAAGATGGAGAGATTGAGGACGATATTCTTCGTGAAAAATTATCAAAAATCAATCTTCTTATTGCTAAGATCGAATCATTAAATACTAATCCAACTCCATCTTCTGATTTTGTGACCAAGTCTCCCTCCACATTTCTTAACTTTTTCTTGGAGGAGACTAACACCTTTGATAATTCT
>BQNB010198564.1:0-11124 GCA_026074375.1 Tanacetum coccineum | reverse complement strand
GCGAGAGAGTATTTAAAAAACAAAACAATTTTTTTTTTCTAAAAAAAAAAAACCGATCGGACCGGGTAGGGTTGACCCGGTGCATTTAATGGACACTAAATGCAAAAGGCCATTTAATGCATGCGAGAGGGTATTCCGAAGAAAAAAAAGGAAAATTTTATTTTAGAAATTTTTTGAAAAAAAAAGGAAAAAAAAACTGGCGACCGCGCGCCGTTGCGGGACGATTAGCCCAACGCGAGGTTTGAGGAAACTTAAAGTTTTATTCATAAAAAAACAGACCGATGACTAAAACAGCGCGAGAGGGTATTCCGAGGGAAAAAAGGAAAGTTTTATTTTAAAAAAATTTTGAGAAAAAAAAAAGGAAAAAAAACTGTTAAAAAAAAAAACTAACTGTTAAAAAAAAAATTCATAAAAAAACATACCGATGACTCCAACAGTGCGAGAGGGTATTCCGAGAAAAAAAAAGGAAAATTTTATTTTAAAATTTTTTTGATGGAAAAAAAGAACGGGACGCTTAGCGGAACGCGAGGTTTGAGGAAACTTAAAGTTTTATTCATAAAAAAATAGATCGATGACTCAAACAGCGCGAGAGAGTATTCCGAAGAAAAAAAATGAAAGTTTTATTTTAAAAAAAATTCAGAAAAAAAAGGAAAAAAAATGGTAAAAAAAGAAAGAAGTAACTGTTAAAAAAAAAAAAAAAAAAACCTTTCATTAATGTGGGGGTGAGGGTGGGGCCGGGTCAAAAAAATTTAATGTGACCCGATTTTGGGCGGGTCGGGGCGTCTGCCTTTTGTATAATACTAGTATATATAATTAACTAATATTAATTTTCTACTTTAATATTTATCTCGATTAAAGCACTTTACTTTAATTTGCTATTATTGAGTCACGATTCAAGAGGACACAAATAGGCTAACTGTAAAGAAAAAAATTAAAGAGGTTCATGATGATGAATTACCTCATAAACGGTCAATCATATGGACCGTGTATTATGGTCTTCACCAAAAAGCTAAAATCTACAGCGACCAATAACGTAGCTCGAATTTTATGCTATGTACTTTAATCGTTTAATATTCTTTGTACTTTAGATGTAAGTGAGTGCAAACACATAAAAAATACTGATTTTTTGGTGTTTTTAAAAAAAAATTCAGGTTCCAATCGGGTTGAACCGAAATGTTAAATCCCAAAACTCGGATCTAATGCCTTAGCTTGTAAGGTTATTGTCACCTTGGATAAATCCAAGCTAACAATGAGAGAAACTTTGTTAAGATGTTTCACCAAAGGTTATGCGGAATCTAACCTTTAGTGATTAAGAAGAATAACAATGAAATGAATGGAACAGTGAAATGAATAGAACAATGAGTTACACAAAAAGCTTTAATATTATTGATGTAATAATACGAGTACTCAACCAGTACTAGGGTTTACACAACCTTAAAGCTATGAGAGAATATATATCAGAGATGTATTTTTCTACTCTAACCTAAGGACTCCGTTTATAGCACAAGGAGCCTTGTACAAGATAAGACCTAACTGGATCTCCTAAATACAAGAGATATACACAAAATATATTCTAAATATAACAATAACGCGCATTTGACTTTGAGTAATCCTTATCCTTAGACAGCAGTAGAAAGACTTCAGCAGTGGAAAAACCTTCAAGCAGTGGAAACATACAATTTACTAGCAGTGGGAAAATACTCTAGCAGTGGGAATGATCCTTACTAACAGTGGGAATACCTTAGAACATTTTATTCCCAACAATCCTCCCCTAAACTTGATACTCCATCTTCAAATCAAGTTTCTAGAATAAAATGTTAACCTGGAGAGGATGCTTCCAAACATCTTGTCATCTTGGACTGTTTGCTATACTATATATTTTCCTTAGAAGTTCATTAGCCATTTCTGAATAATGGTCCACTTGCAGCTTGTTACATAGCATCACAGTTGTGAGTCCTTTTTTCAATGGATAGTCTTTCTCCACTAGCATAAAAATCTCATGTCCTCTTCTAGTAGATACATGATGAACACCGCATGTATCATAAAGCCTCCATTCCAAGGGATCATGCATATATTTTTGAAGCGCCCATAGTTGGTCTCTAGGATCTGGTTCATAGAGTCTCTTTAGCTCAACCCAAAGCTCCTTCTCTTTGTCCTCTGTAGGGTCTGTAGTGCTGAAAGTCTTCTTGACCAAACTCCAAAGCCTATCCAGATCCTCTCTATCAAATTTCTTTAGCATTTCTTCAAATATTTGATAAACTTCTGTATGATTCCCAACTCTGATAATTTTCCAATACTTTCTTTGTTCTTCAGAATAGATTTCCCAATCTACAATAGGATATTTCGCTTGTAGAGCTTCAATGTAAAATTCTTCTACATGTACTATCTCCATCATCTTCTTAATCTCTTCCTCAGATATCTCTTTAGGTTCTTTAGTTTGCTGTTCTTGTGAGGGTTCTGAACCTGAAGCTTTAGCTGTCTTCAATTTCTTAGAGCTTTCCTGAATCAACTGAATTCCTGGTCTCTTAACTCTTTTACTTTCTAACTTGGAGTTCATAGGCACAAAATCTTGCATCTGTTTCCATACTGGAATGAATTTTTCTTCAATTTGTTCAAATGTCATTCCCTTGAAGTCTTTACTCTTCCATTCAGCATTGCTTCTTAATACTGACATGTAGAATTTTCTTCTTTCAGCCTTTGTAGCTAGCTTGCTTTGCTGAGCTTGATACTTCTTGATTTGAGCAAGGTTCCTTTGATACTCTAGTAGTTCATTAATCAGTGTAACCTTCTCATCATGTGACAATTCAGCTTCTGCTTGTTCATACTCACTCAAGTACTTTGCAACCATCTCATTGCTCCTATCAAGTTCTGCAATCATCATTTCAAGTTCTCTTTCAGCATGAATCCTGGCTATCTCAGAGTCTCTCTCAGCTTGTTCTCTTATGATTTGATCTTCTTGTGCAAACTTGGCCTCTAATTCTCTAGCTAGCTGAGCACTCATTTGTTCTAGAACCTTTTCTTTACTGGGCTGTTCAGGTTCTGTCATTATCCCTTTTCCCTTGTTCTCCTTGCTGATAGATGGTATGTTAACAGGTATGGGAGGTGAAGATTCAATAATGATCCCTCTTGAAGCTCTTGTCTTTCTTGTATATGGTGTTGTAACACTGGCAGTGGTAAAAATTGCAGCAGTGGGAAAACTTCCACTAGCAGTGGCAACACCAGCTGGGGTAGAAGTTGTACCTCCACTCGATAGAACATTAGCAGCTCCCAAAGTGCTCAATACATTTGCCATCTCATCTGTACTATCACTTCCTTTTTCAGTAGCATTTACAACTATCAAATCCTCCCCTTGATCTATCCCCCTCGTGTTTGGAGCATCCTCTCCAGGTTAACATTTTATTCTAGAAACTTGATTTGAAGATGGAGTATCAAGTTTAGGAGAGGATTGTTGGGAATAAAATGTTCTAAGATATTCCCACTGTTAGTAAGGATCATTCCCACTGCTAGAGTATTTTCCCACTGCTAGTAAATTGTATGTTTCCACTGCTTGAAGGTTTTTCCACTGCTAAAGTCTTTCCACTGCTGTCTAAGGATAATGATTACTCAAAGTCAAATGCGCGTTATTGTTATATTTAGAATATATTTTGTGTATATCTCTTGTATTTAGGAGATCCGGTTAGGTCTTATCTTGTACATGGCTCCTTGTGCTATAAAAGGAGTCCTTAGGTTAGAGTAGAAAAATACATCTCTGATATATATTCTCTCATAGCTTTAAGGTTGTGTAAACCCTAGTACTGGTTGAGTACTCGTATTATTACATCAATAATATTGTGGAGATCGTTTAAGCTCTCGTTTGTTTAGAACATGATCTAGGATGAATTAATAACAAAGGCGAAATATTTAAACGTTGAATCATTGTTATTAATACAAGGTTTTTCATCATCATCACCTAAGATACATGACTACTACAAGCCCCAATCTTACCTGGTCAATGGTAAGACGGTTACATCAACAGGAATCATAAGATCCTTGGAGCTATACCACTATGCTAGCATTTATCTCTTGTGGGACGTGTAAACCCACACACACAACACGTTTTACAACTTTGGTGCACACACACTTTTTGGCACACTAAAACTATATGCCTAGACCTCCTTTTATAGCATAAGGAGGTTAAGGTTTACATGAAAACTAATAAAAGATATTAAAAAAGTAAATCATCTAATGTTTATCTTGATATCTTTTCATTTTTATCTCTTTTTAACCAAATTTTCATTTTCTCATACATCTTGTAGAATCCCATAATGATGACTTTGATCCTTCTTGTTTCCATCTTGTTTTATTCATGTTTTGTCTTATCAACTTAAATATAATTCCCAATAATTTTCCCTTAGTTGATAATGACAAAACCAAATAAGCACGAACTTCCCCTGAAGTTAATATACGAATGAAACTTCCCCGTAATCTAAGTTGCAAATTATCATTGAATCTTCTTCCCCTTTTTGTTATAATCAAGTAGGGGACAAAAATAAGCAGCTTTGATGTGGCATGTAAATGGTTAAACATTTTAACATTAAGCTTCCCCTGAAACCCATATGTTAACCATTTCTTGAATCTTTAAATTCTGTAGGCTCTATGTAATGATTACTGATGAAGAAAACTAAGTATAACGAACTTGATGCTGAAGTAGAACAACCCAAACTTGTGTCTTATATCTTGCACTATCCACGTGACTTCGAACGTATACCCAAAACCAATGTATAGAGAGACCGCAATCTCTTGACAATTTATCCTCATCTTCTATGAGACACATAACCAAAGTGATAGCAAATGTGAGCATTGAGCACCATAAGAAAAATCACACACCTTTGCTAGATTTGTCAATTCTTCGTCACATCATTTCTAAGCACGAACAAGTTACCTCCTGCTAAAAGGTATGATAAAACACAAACCCAAATAATTCCACTTCACCGTCAAATAAGTGATAAACAATCTTCTTCATAACCACATCTTTAATAGATACAAAAATACAAGCCTTTAATTCAGTTAAGAACCAAAAACCAAAAATCTTATGTGTGTGTTATTCGATATCTGTCAAAGCTAGCAATACTAACTTCTTTGATCGGACAAGGCTAGCAGTTGTAATTGCTTCTAGCAGTACTAACTTCCTTTAACCCAAACAGTATTAACATAGGAAGCAGTATTAACTTTATAATCCCAAGCAGTAGTAACTAACTGCTTTTGTAACAATTCGTATTTTTGATCAATGAACGACGTTATTTAATTCACTATTTATTTTATTTTTCTCGTACGCGTTTGCTTTTAATTTTAATTATTACGTTAAATCAGGTAAATTAAGAATCACCAATCAACGTAAACGGGCACCAAACGAATTAAAGTTTTCGCCAATAAAGCAATATATTATTTTTACTAAAGTAATAATTTACTTATTATGTTTTATTTTTATTGGTTACGTAAACTGATTACGTTTCGCGATAAATTAAGTTTAGGCATTCTCGGAACCACAAAAACATTTCTACGCTTCAACAAATACCCACTTTTATACCCAATACTCAAAAATCACAAAAATATATCATACATATGCATGTATAACCGGATATATAGAGATGGATACAAAAATATCTAGTTTAAAAACACCACTCCTTATTTTCATGAGATTATGTCTCATTTAGGGAACCAACAACCCTTAGTCTCCAAGTTTTGACCAAAGACCAAGACCATGGACTTCCTTAAGACCCTCATTGTGTCTCTTGGACTAGTCTTGTGGTATATATACTTGCATACTAGTTGATAAACACATACACTCTTCATTTCACTTAGCAAATCAAACAAATACTCTCTTTTCCTCCTCCCTAGCTCACGGCTCAAAACCCTCAATACATACAACCCATATAAATTTTTCTACCACTTATACAAGCATACACACAACATATCTAAGACCTACTAAGATGGTTTGAAGGTTAGGTTAAGTATTTTCAAGTGTTGAAGCAAAGAAAGTGAAATTAGGGTTTCTTGAGAAATTAAGGTTTCTAATCTTGCAAGCTTGGTTTAAAAATCTAAACAAGGGTTTAGATTATATTTCTCATCATATTACATCACCATAAGGTTATCTAAAACCCTTTATGTCTTTACATTCATCATTTTATGCATATATGAGTTCTATATAGTAAATCACCACTTAGGATATGTTTAACTTGTAAAAGTGGATTTTTCTTGTAAACATGATTTTATGAACTTGTACACATGTTATATGGATATAAATATGGATCATGAACTTTATAATATGTAAGACAAGTATATAATAAGTATTGGATAACTTGTGGTATTTATTAAGTTGAAAAGTATAGAAAACAAGTTATAAAAATGATTACCCCTAACGATTTCAAAAGGGGCTGTTGGATTTCGTGTTTTAGACAGTAGGTTTAACACCTTAGAAAGATAGTACACCTCATGACGATTCCAAAATGATAAGAAACTCGAAAAACCGATTTATAACGAAAAAGATACGACGATTTCAAGTTTACGTTAAATATATACTTTTATAAAACTATTTTTATAAAAATTACTATTCACCACAGAAACTTATATTTTTAAAACATCATTAATATGATAAAACTTTTAAATACGAGAACGTACTCGAAAGAATCGCTAAAAACGGAGTTAAAACGAATAAGTTACGACATTTACGAGATTTACGATAACTAAATCTATAAAAATAAATATATAACTGTTATGAACAGTAAAATCACTATTCATCAGAAAAACTCAAATTTTGAAAATGTTATATTTTGATAACTCGTCTTAATACGAAGGCGTGGACGTAAGAAACGAAAGAAACGGACTTGTGGCACATGCCACATATGACTTGGCATTGTGAAGTGAAAATTCTTTATAAATTTGCTGTTACAACTAGTGAAGAAAACTCACCTGTGGCACTACATTTGGCTGACCAAAATTAGGTATAGAAAATGTATAGCCCAATAGTGAGGAAACCCATTGTGTTTAAAAAACAAAACAATTTGGCCCAGTTGATTAAGGTGAGCAGAAAAACCAAAAAAACCAAATAAATCGAAAACTGAAACCGAATCGAACCGAAAATAACCGAACCGAACTAATAACCGAACCAAATTCGCCAAAACCGAACCAAACCGAACTACTAATTCGGTTCTCGGGTTGGATATGGGTTTGGCACTCCGAACCGAAAACCGAATTCATATATATATATATATATATATATATATATATATATATATACGTATATATCACCATTAAAATGTGATCATAATATAAAAAAACACTTTTTATATTAATAATATTTTTTTATTAAAAATCTATGTAATTATTAATTTTTTTAAGAAAAAATAGTGAAATTCGGGTTATTCGGGTCAACCCGAGAACCAAACCGAATTCGAATTCGGTTGAAATCTAGTTCGGTTCGGTTTTCGGGTTGACCAAAAAAAAATTAACCAAACTAACCGAATAACCCGATAACCGAACCGATCAACACCCCTAAGTAATATGTCAGGTAACTTTGATAATTTTATATGATATGTTACTTTTAGTTTTAGGATATATTGGTTAAGAAAAAATTTGTGCCACACATAATGAATTATCCTGGGTCCGCCACTGATGAGAACTAAATTTAACGACACATTCGAAATACATAAACTTGAATTATATGCGTCTTTATACATTTAGATGAAATTTAATATATTTTTTAGATAAAATCAGCTAATTAACAATATGTAAATTTCTTATGATTGGAATAATAATATCTTTTGCATTCGGTTCAGATTAGACCGAGAACTAGATAGGAATCGAGAATCGAATCGGAACCAATAACTAGACTGGCCTAACCTGAACCGAATTTTAGAATTGTGGTACAGTTTTCGTTTCTTCAATATTGCAAATTTCGGTTGTCTTTGTTCTGTTCGGTTCGATTCGGAACCCGGATTTCGGTTCAAGAACCGAAGAACCGACCGACTTTTATCAATCAAAACTTGCATGTGGACACTCAGGGAGGCAAGGTGTATCATTTTCATCGTTTAACGCGATTCATAAAAAAGTACATGAATTGGTATCTCGCTAAACAAGAGACCTGCCTATATATTTCATCTCACCACGATACCTTGATTACTAGCATGGTATTCGCATTAAGTAGCCATGACAATTCTACTTAAATGTGTGGATATTTAAGTAGCCATGATAATTCTACAAAAATACATCATTTCACGCTCTTACCTTTCTTTATATAGAATTACTAGCATGGTATTCGCGCAAAGCAACGGTTTCGACGACACAAAAATGAAAAAAAAACTAAAAATTCATAAAAATATATGAAAATGGATGTTAGATTTAAGAGCATAAATTTTTTGAAAATATGATGAAATTAAATTATAAAAAAATAAATAGATAAAAAGATCTTTTAATTTAAAAATAAATGAGATTTTTAATTAAGAAGTGACACATGTCACTATAATATGTGGTTTCCTAAAATGAGATTGATGGTCATGATTTATACTTCAATAAAAGTAGTTAAAATAGAATTTTTAAAACTTTCGAAAAATAAAATGTCTTAAATCCTACTCCCATGGTAAAACTTCATACTGATATAGCTATACGCTTTCGCATTTTCATATAATAACTATTTGTCATAATATAAAGAGTTAAGTACATTTTTGGTCCTTGTGGTTTGATGCGTTTTCACTTTTGGTTCAAAATTCAAAAAAAAATTGGTTTTGGTCCAAAAAACATAGTTTCGTTCCACTTTTAGTCTAATTCCGTAAATTTAGACTAAAATTTTTGGACTAAAAGTGGAACGAAACTATGTCTTTTGGACCAAAAGTGTAACGAAACTATGTCTTTTGGACTAAAGTGGAACGAAACTATGTCTTTTGGACCAAAACCAAACCTTTTTTAAATTTTGAACCAAAAGTGAAAAACGCACCAAACCACAAGGACCAAAAATGTACTTAACTCTAATATAAACATCAATTATTTTGAACAAATAGTATAAACATCAATCAGCAAGCACGCATACTAACATTTTCAACAGCTCACGCAACCAATAGAAAGCACATGATCTAAGCCATGTGAACCTAGCTTCTTCGTGTTTTAAACAGAAACTTTACTATTAGTCAACATTGAAAGTCAAGTCAACATTCAAACATTCAAGTCAAGTCAAGACATTTATTATTCATTAATTTATATTGGGTCTAAGCCCATGGTAATCATTCCAGAATGTTCTCTTGTATCTTATATATAGGATAGTTGTTATCAATAATAATCAAGGAAAACATTAACCTTCAATAAATCGCTCTGATCATTCAATCCGATCAATCGCTCCGATCATTCACTCCGGTCAATCATTCCGATTGTTCACTCCGGTCATTCGCTTCGATCATTAACTCCGGTCATTCATTCCCGTCAATCATTCCGATCATTCATTCCAGTCAATCGCTCCAATCAAAATGATTAATTATAGAAAATGAATGAGCTCCGATCAAAATGATTAATTATAAAGAGGCCTAACTCGAAGAGATTATGAAGGAGCAAAGATTTTGATAATCATTGAGTGAGTAATTAAAAGTGATATTTTCTTGTTTTAATTAAACTAGAGTGGGAGTTCACACTTTATACCGTGGACTTTAGTTTCTTTTCTCCACGCTTTTATTAGTGTATTTTATTTTTCAATTTTTAGATTTTTTTTTTCTACACGCTTAATAACATAGAGTATTTATTTTTCACACTTTTAGGCGTGGACTATATTCTACACATGTTTCTGCGTCGACAAAAAATGAAAATAAAGTACACGCTTTTAAAACCGTGGAGAAATAAGCGTGTAAAATAGACACTTTTTTTTGTAGTGATGCTTATATGCTTGACGTTTCTTTAACGCACATGTGATATGCACCCTTAATGTTTATGAATCATAAAATAGTTACGATGCAATGCACCGAGATATCCGCTTTCGTAGAGCAGGCTTAAAGGCTAGGAATGGAACAAACACTTAAAACTTTTACGCTAAGACAGAAATAAGCTCAAATAAACTTAAGAACAAATCAAATAAGCTAAGCTAACTCTAAATAAGGCAAAATACAAAGTCAATTAAGCTAAATTAAGCAAGGAAACTCAGCAGTACTAACAACAGTACTAACAATTTTAACTAACAGTACTAATTTTGAGTTAGTAATGCTAGCTTTAAGTTAGTATTGATAGCTTTAAGCTAGTACTGCTAGCTCACTAAAACACAATGAAACGAGAAATAAGCAAATAAGCTAAAACAGATATTTAACTATCCCTAATAAGCACTCAGGCATAAGAATAAGTAACTACAATAAACTAGAATGGCAAATAAGCTAAAAAGCTACAAACTGATAAACTATTGAAAATACTTTGAAAAGGAAAATAAGCTTAAATAAGCTTACTCTTAAAGACAGTAAAGGAAAATGGTTTAATCTACTCTAAAAAGCTAAGGAAATCTTAAATAAGCCGAAATAATAAGCTGATAAGCTAAAATGAACCACGAGTACTAACAGTTTTAACTAACAGTACTAACTTGGAGTTAGTACTGTTGGCTTAAAGTTAGTACTGCTACCTTTGGAATCCAAGAAAATGAACCAGCGGTACTAACTTGGAGTTAGTACGTACTGCTTGTTCAAAATAGCCCTTAGCATTTCCAAAAATCATTTTTATTTCAAACTAATTAAAAACATATTATCAAATAACAAATTAAAGCACTTAAGAACAGACTTTAATCAAGAATAAGCACTTAAATAAGCTGAATTTTTCTAACAGTGTTAACTCAAAACTAACAGTGTTATTAAATGAACTAACAGTATTAACTAAGAAAGTGATACAAACTACTTTTAAACTAACAACTAAACAATATAAGCACTAAACAGCATAATAAAGCATTCATAAGTAAATATAAGTAATAAATAAGCACAATAAGCACTTCTACAGTAAATAAGAAATGTAGGAAAAAGAGAGAAACTTACAAAACCCTTGCTCAAAACAGGGTCAAACAAGGAATCTACAAGCTCTAGCTTGTATGAAACAAGCTAGTGAGAGTCCATAAGCCCATCCAGAACTGGCTTATCA
>BQNB010198563.1:0-11124 GCA_026074375.1 Tanacetum coccineum | reverse complement strand
TAGTTTCTGTAACAGCTTATTGAGGAAGCTTTTATTGAGCTTATTTGTGAGTTTCAGCCCAAGTAGCTTTTATTAATTTTGTTCCCACTAGCTTCCTTTACAACTTTGCTTCTTTGAGTTTTTCATTTTTAGCTCTTTAAAATTTCGAATGCTTATTGGACTTAATTTGTGATCGGGATAGATTCTCAGGGTAGATAGTGTAACTTTCAAATTTAGTTGTTTACTAAGTTGGCCCTCCGTTAGTTGTTCATTGCACCATTAGTCCATTAGTTAAGTTTTAATGAGTAATTAGGTTTAATTTTTAATTAGTTTAATTAAACTTTTATAAAAAGATAAAAATTAGGGCTTTTATTTTTAATAATTTTCTGCGATTTTTCTTTATTTAGTGAAATTTTAATTTACAATTTTAGGGTTAAGTTTTAGTCCTTTTTGCTTAATAAATTGCTTTTCCGTATTTGTTTAATTGTTCAAATTAATTTTATTTTTCAAATCAAATATCTTTGCTCCATTCAAATCAGGATCCGAACCTAAACGTGGTTTCAATTTCACTAGTCATTGGGGATAACGACCCGGGTGATCATACTTACCTGGTTAATCATACGTATAATATATATATTATATATTATTTTTGTAAGTCTTGACTTTTTACCTTGGTTAAAGGTGAATAGTTGGAATTTACCTAAGTAGTATTTTTATTATATATTTTATGTGTATAAAATTAACGAATCAATCTACAAATCCTAGCCCAACACAAATTTAGTTTAGTTAAAAAATACTTTTTTTTCTTTTTCTGTTAAACCAAAACCGCCCCCTTATATAATATATATATTATTATTATTATATCCTTATCTACGTTACCTTAATTTTTTTACAAAAACCTATGCCAATTTGGTAAACCTTATTGCATAAAAACTACTTACTAGACTTTCTATATATAACTTTCATTTCGAAAAATACTTTCTATTTATGAAAAGTCTACTGCGAACTTCCATATTTCACTCACATGCTTCTTTTCCAATAACTTGCACTTTTTATAAATGTTTAACTCTTAAAAACCAAGAATTAACGTAGCAATGAATGCAACATGTCTTTCATTTCTATTATCACCACACGTGAACAAATGGAATACTTAACACCAAACTCATATGCACACAAAATAAGATAATCATTTACCTCTAAAATGATATCATGCATATATGTAAACCACTTCAACATCCATATAGAATACATAGCACGCAAGAAACATACAAAATAGACACTTAGCCATATCTATAGGTATAAACTAATCTGCTAAAATCGCGGTTGTCACAACTGTTGTTGTCACTTCCCGCTACCCCACTACCAATAATCAACTGAGGAATTCGTCAAACCCTAGGAAATAAGCTACCATTAATGATGGGAGAGTGACCTTACAACCAATTCAAGGGAGACAAATTTCTTTTGCTGTGGGTACTATAAGGACCTACACTCCAGGAGCAAGTGGAAGTAATTCTGGGAAACAAAGGACTAGTATTTATTACAACTGCAAAGGGGAAGGACACATGTCCAAACAGTGCACTAAACCAAAGATAAAACGGGATGATTCGTGGTTTAAGGATAAAGTGTTGCTGGTACAAGCTCAAGCAAATAGTCAAATTCTACATGAAGAGGAACTAGCATTTTTGGCAGATCCAGGAATTGCAGAAGGTCAAGCCACACAGACTGTCATTACTCACAATGCTGCTTATCAAGCTGATGATTTGGATGCATATGACTCTGATTGTGATGAACTCAACACTGCCAAAGTTTCTCTCATGGCGAATTTATCTCATTATGGTTCAGATGCTCTCGCTAAGGTACACAATCATGATAATGTGAATAACAATATGATTAATCAAGCTGTGCAGGCGATGCAGTCTTCTGAACAGTCGAATGTTGTGAACCATTCAGAGACTGAAATAACCAGTGATAGCAATATCATTCCTTATTCTTAGTATGTGATTGAATCACAACATGTAGTTGTTCAGAATTCTAACTCTTCTACACAACAAGATGCACTGATATTATCTGTGATTGAACAACTAAAAACCTAAGTAGTTAATTGTACCAAGATTAATCTAGACAATAAAAGTGTCAATGATACTTTAACTGCTGAGCTTGAAAGATATAAGGAACAAGTTAAAGTTTTGAAAGAAGGACAAAATGTTGATTTAAAGAGTAATGATAACGTTTCAGATTCAAGTGCACAGTCTGTAGAGATTGATCGTCTTAAACAAACTCTTTCTGAACATTTAAAAGAAAAGGAATCTTTAATGCAAACAGTTACTCTTCTCAAAAATGATTTTAAGAAAGAAGAATCTAGGAACATCGATAGAGAGATTGCTTTAGAAAAGAGGATCAAACAGCTAGATAATATTGTTTTTAAAAGAGATCAATCTGCACAAACTGTTCACATGTTGATGAAACCTCAGTTTTTCTATGATCATACCACTAAACAAGCTCTAGGTTTTCAAAATCCTTTCTATCTGAAGAAAGCTCAGCAGTTGGAACCAAAGCTTTATGATGGTAATGTCATTAAGAATACTAGTGCTATTGTGATTCCTGACTCCGAAGAGACCCTAATGCTTGCTGAAGAGAGTCGTTCAAAAATGCTTTTAAAACAAAAGGATCCTATGATGTTAGAAAAGAAAGTCAATACTACACCAGTCAATTATGATGTTCTTAACCAACTTTCTTAAGATTTCGAAACACGATTTGTTCCACAAACTAAATTATCTACTAAACAAGCCCTTTGGGCTTAGAATTCTTTGAATTCTCCAGATCCCACTCTTTCTAGTAGACCCACCAAAGTTGAGGTTCCAAAAGAACTTCCTAAAGTCAACATGGTTAATACGAGTTTGAAGAAACTTAAACACCATCTTGCTAGTTTTGACGTGGTTGTCAAAGAAAGAACCAAGGCCACAACCATCACTAAGGGCTCGTGAGGTTTGAACATACAAAAGCTTGTTTTACGGATGAAATAATTCCATTTGTAAAAGCTCTAAAGGATTTGTTCAACACATTCGATCAATATTTGATTGATGAACTTTCTGAAGTCCAAAATGTCTTTCATCAAATGGAATAGGCTGTGGAACAACATCGTTTAGAGTAAAAAACATTTGAAGTTAAAATGAATCAAGTTTTTAACGAAAACGAACGACTCTTGGAACAAGTCATTAACAAAGATATTGTGAACATAATTATGAATTCTTCTGTGGATAATGCTTCTGTGAATGTGCATGAATGTGAAAAGTGTCTAAAACTTAAGACTGGGCTTCTCAACAAAAAGGATTTGATTGAAAAAGAGATTTACGATAAACTGTTCAAAAGTTTTACCACTCTTGAAAAACATTGTATCCCTTTAGAAGTTGATACTCAACTTAATCAGGAAATTTTTCAAAGGGACAATTCGGTTTCAAATCAAAGTGCTCCAAGTTTTGATTAATTGTTTGAATTAAATGAATTGAAAGCTCAGTCCCAAGAGAAAGACACAGTCATAAAGAAGTTGAAAGAGAGAATTAAATCTCTAAGTGGAAAAATGAATGAGGATAAGATTAAAAAGGACTTAGAGGAGATTGAAACAATAAATATTGAATTGGATCATAGGGTGTCAAAGCTTATTGCTGAGAATGAGCATTTGAAACAGACCTATAAGCAACTTTATAACTCGATTAAACCAGCACGTATTCGATCCAAAGAACAACGTGATGGATTAATTAATCAAGTCAATCTAAAGTCTGTGGAAATATCTGATTTAAATGATCGTCTTCAGAAAAAAGTTTTGGTAATTACAGCTCTCAAGGATGAATTAAGGAAACTTAAAGGAAAAGCTCTAGTTGATAATGCTATTACGAAACACACTATTGATCTAGAGATGCTTAAGAATGATGTGGAACCAATAACCCCAAAATTGTTGAATAATAAGACAGCTCACTTTGCCTAAATTAAGCATACTCAGGAAGAAGCTGCCGTTCTTAGGAATCTAGTATAACATGTTAAAGCTAATTATCCACTAGATCATCCCTTAGAATCTGCTTGTAGGTATACTAAACGAATTCAAGATTTGCTTACAAACATCAGTAAAACCTGCCATAGTATCAACAATTCTGGTGAAAAATTAGTGGTTGTGACCCCAAAGAACAAGGACAAAAGAGTTAGATTCATTGATCCTGTCACATCCTCAGGAAACTCAAACACAAAAACAGCTTCTTCATCGAACTTAGTTTGTAACAAACCTATGTTCTCATCTACAGGAATAAAACCGTCTACTAGTGCTAGCGAATCACAACCTTCAGGCAATACAAAGAAATATAAGATTCAGCAAACACCAAGTAGTACTCAGAAGAATAAAGTAGAAGCCCACCTTAGGAAAGTTAAATCTAGTTTGAAAAATAAAGACTGTGTTGTTGCACCTAAAGGAACTGCTAATGTGCAACATTCCAAGCTTAATGCGAATTTTCAACTTAAATGTGTTAAGTGTAATGGTTGCATGCTTTCTGATAATCATGATTTGTGTGTTCTTGATTTTATCAATAATGTGAATGCTCGTGTAAAATCTAAATTTGCTAAGAAAAATTGAAAGAGAAAAGTTTAGAAACCAACAGGAAAGGTGTTTACAAATATTAGATATATCTGGAGACCTACTCGTCGGACCTTCACTATAGTAGGAAATGCGTGCCCTTTAACTAGGATTAACACAACTACTGAAGTGCCCCTTAGGAAACCAACCGCTCTAAATAATGAAACACCTAAACCTGTCGTAACATTGGTTTACTCACGAAAACCTAGGAACTATAAAACTAATGTTTCTTTTAGCAAATCTAAGGTTCTTAAATCTGTATCTGCTAACAAAAAGGAACCCAGTCAATCTTGGGGATCCATAGTTTTCGATGTTCCATCTTCCTCTCTTGATGAATGCAGGTCGTCCAAATTGTTCTCTGGTATTTGGACTCCGGCTGCTCCAAGCATATGACCAGAGATCGCTCTCAGCTCACCAATTTCGTCAATAAATTTTTGGGTACAGTCAAATTCGGAAATGATCACGTGGCAAAGATATTAGGATAATTGGGAATTACAGATTTAGGAATGTTACGATATCAAGGGTTTACTACGTGGAAGGACTTGGTCGGCCCCGCCAAACAACTTATTCTCCGTTGGGCAATTCTGTGATTCGAACCTTGAAGTTGCTTTTCGCCAACACACCTGCTTCATTCGTAATCTAGAAGGTGTTGATCTATTGACTGGATCTCGAGGCAACAATCTGTATACTCTGTCTCTTGGAGATATGATGGCATCCTCTCCTATATGTCTCTTGTCAAAGGCCTCAAAGACTAAGTCCTGGCTATGGCACTGACGTCTGTCTTATCTGAACATTAGTGCAATCAACCATTTAGCTAGACATGGTCTTGTTCAAGGTCTCCCTAAGCTAAAGTTTGAAAAGGACCATCTGTGTTTTGCATGTGCAATGGGCAAAAGCAAGAAGAAACCCCACAAACCTAAATCAAAAGACACCAACTAAGAAAAACTCTATCTTTTGCACATGGATCTTTGTGGACCAATACGTGTCGCAAGTGTCAATGGAAAGAAGTACATCCTCGTCATTGTCGATGATTACTTTCGATTTATATGGGTTAAGTGCTTAAGGTCAAAAGATGAAGCTCTAGATTTCATAATCAAGTTTCTTAAGATGATCCAAGTGCGGCTTAAAGTATCTGTCCGATGAATCAGAACAGATAATGGAACTGAATTTGTTAATCAAACTTTGCGTGAATATTATGAGAAGGTTGGCATCTCTCATGAAACATCTGTTGCTCGCTCTCCACAGCAAAATGGTGTCATTAAAAGACGTAATCGTACGCTAATTAAAGCTGCCCGCACAATGTTGATTTATGCAAAAGCTTTGTTATTCTTATGGGCATAAGTAGTTGCTATTGCATGTTACACCCAAAATCGTTCCATCGTACGTCTTCGTCACAGAAAAAACACCATATGAGCTTTTACATGACAAACTTCCCGACTTATCGTTCTTCCATGTATTTGGTGCACTCTACTATCCGACAAATGATAGTGAGAACTTAGGTAAGTTATAACCGAAGGCTGATATTGGTATTTTCATTAGCTATGCACCCACAAATAAAGCATTTTGAATTTACAACCGACGTACCAGACGTATTATCGAAACAATTCATGTAGACTTTGATAAGCTGACAGCGATGGCTTCTGAACACATCAGTTCAGGACCCGCGCTTCATGAAATGACTCCTGCAACAATCAGTTCAGGACTCGTGCCAAATCATTCTCCTTCAACACAGTATGTACCACCTTCAAGAACTGATTGTGATATTTTGTTTCAACCATTGTTTGATGAATTACTCACCCCTCTACCAAGTGTTGATCACCCAGCCCTTGAAGTCATTGCTTCAATTAATGAAGTAGTTGCTCTAGTTCCTGCTGTATCAATCGGTTCACCTACCTCAACAACAGTTGACCAAGATGCACCATCACCTAGTAACTCTCAAACAATACCTGAAACTCAATCTCCTATCATTCCTAACGATGTTAAAGAAGACAATCATGGCTTAGATGTGGCACACATGAATAATGATATGTTCTTTGTTATTCCGATTCCAGAAAACAATTCTGAAGCATCTTCTTCTTCGGATGTTATTCCTACTATTGTGCACACTGCTACTCCTAACTCAGAACACGTTAACAAATGGACCAAGAATCATCCTTTAGACAACATCATCGGTGAACTCGAAAGACCTATTTCCACAAGACTCCAACTCTATGAACAAGCCTTATTGTGTTATTATGATGCCTTTCTCACGTCAGTTGAACCAAAGAACTATAAAGACGCATTAACTCAAGAATGTTGGATTGAAGCAATGCAAGAGGAGCTTAATGAATTTGAGCATCTTGAAGTCTGGGAACTCGTTCCTCGTCCAGATAAAGTGATGGTTATTACTTTAAAATGGATCTACAAGGTGAAACTTTATGAATTAGGAGGAATTCTAAAGAATAAGGCTCATTTGGTTGCTCTTGGTTATCTTCAAGAAGAGGGAATTGATTTTGAGGAATCCTTTGCTCTAGTGGCTAGACTTGATGCTATTCGAATTTTCCTCGCATATGCTGCTCACATGAATATGGTTGTCTACCAAATGGATGTAAAAACGGAATTCTTGAATGGCATTCTGCATGAAGAAGTTTATGTCAGCCAACCGGACGGGTTTGTGGATCAAGACAATCCGAATCATGTGTATAGGCTTAATAAGTCTCTTTATGGGTTGAAACAATCTCCTCGCGCGTAGTACGATCTATTTTTAAAGTTTCTACTTTCTTAGAAATTCTCTAAAGGAACCGTGGATCCCACATTATTCATAAGAAGACAAGGAATAGATCTTCTCCTAGTACAAATCTACGTTGATGATATAATCTTTACGTCTACTACACTTGAATTATGTGACCAATTTTCCAAAATAATGTGTTCTCAGTTTAAGATGTCGATGATGGGCAAAATATCATTTTTCTTAGGACTACAGATTTCACAAAGTTCTAGAGGCATCTTTATAAACCAGTCTAAATATGCTCTCGAATCTTTGAAAAAATATGGTATGGAATCTAGTGACCCCATGGATACTCCTATAGTGGAGAAATCTAAACTAGATGAAGATACGCAAGGGAAAGCCGTAGATCCTACACACTATCGTGGAATGATTGGCACCCTTATGTATCATACAGCCAGTAGACCATACCTAACATTAAATGTATGCATGTGTGCCCGGTATCAGGCAAGGCCTATCGAAAAGCACATCTATGCTGTAAAAAGAATCTTTAAATACCTAAGAGGAACCGTAAATCGGGGACTCTGGTATCCAAAGGATTCTTCTATTGCTCTAACAGCTTATGCAGACGCTGATCACGCTGGTTGCCAAGATAAGTACTTTTGGATGTATGCAATTATTAGGAGACCTTCTTAGTTGGTCATCAAAAAGGCAGAAAAGCGTTGTGATATCCAGCATGAAAGCCGAATATATTGTTATGTCTGGTTGTTGTACTCAAATCCTTTGGATGAGATCATAGCTTACCGACTATGGGCTTGGATTCAATAAAGTTCCAATGTACTGTGATAACAAAAGCGCTATTGCCTTATGCTGCAACAACGTTCAACATTCTCAATCAAAGCAAATAGACATCAGATTCCACTTCATAAAAGAGCAAGTTGAGAATGGAGTAGTAGAGCTTTACTTTGTCAACACGGAGTATCAACTAGCGGACATCTTCACTAAAGCCCTATGCAGAGAAAGAATTGAATTTCTTATCAACAAGCTGGGAATGCGAAGTTTTACACGGGAAACTCTAAAACAATTGGCAGATGAAGCTGAAGAATAGTGGTGGTACCTATTCAAATATCCTGTATAATATGTATATGTATATTACACACCATAAAAAAACAAAACAAAAAAAACAAAAAGATATTTCATTTTATAAAAACTTTTATACAAACAAAATTAAAAATTAAAAAATGTGAAAAATACAAAAAGAGGTAATAATGGCATGTCTTTTGAAAATCGATAACATTTACGGTCTTAGAAATGTCATTCAATAATGATACGAGGCTGTAAATGAAGTTCGAGCAGAAGTTCCAAATGTTTTCAAAACACGCCAAAAATGGCTTGCTATTATTTCTGATAGCAACCCGGTCATCATCTTAAAGGCAAGTATTTCAAAAAGAAAACTTGACCTCATAACGGGAATTTATTCTCGGGCATGGTCTACTTAATGACCATGCAAAGGCTTGTGATTACTTTGCATCACAACCTGTGCTTCCTATGTTTCCATAAGTGTACGTATCAGTGCGTTTATGTGTAAAAATAAGAGAAATCTTATTTGCTATGGTGTTTGTTTTTTTGTTAAATAAAACATTGCTTCATCAGAAAATGCTTTTCAAAGACAGTTGACACTCAAACAACGACTACAGCTCTTTAAATAGAAAACGAGTCATTGTTTGAGGGGGAGAAAATGTCAAATATCTTCTTCATAATAAAAATGTGCTTAAAGGGAAAAAGGTTTTTAAACAATAACGAAATATCAATCTCTAAGGAAAGTTAATTAAGTTTAGCTTATGTGTGCCTTATATGTTATGTGTTTATGCCTTTAGGGAGTAAATGTGCAGAATACAAGTTTTTAGGAATGTTAGTTAAAAACATTAGGGACTATGTGTGCCAATTGTTAAACTATACTTGCCTAAGAAACTTAAGGGGCCAAATGTGTCAAAAACGAAAAATGTTTTATAACACCACTCACCACTCGTCTCTTTCACACACAAACACACACTTAAGAAACCCTTTTCCCTCCCATCTTCAAACGTAAATCGCCATCCCCCAAATCCTCATTTACAGTCGTTATCTCGCTTAAGGTACTACTACAAATCTGTTCTACACATCTCATACCTTGAAGGAATTTTGATTTCATCCATTTTTTAACTCGAAAATCCCAAATTTTTGAATTAGGGTTTCTCAAAATCAAAAGTGATCAAATCTTCAAATTGTTTAAGGGGTTTTGATGGCATTGGTGTGTAGAAGACTTGTCTAAAACAGTTTTATGTGTATCTAACATATGAATGTATTGTGGTTGATTGTTTGCTCAGAATTTTGGGTTTATGTGTAATACTGTTAAACGCTTGTAGGTTTTGTGTTAGGGAGCTATATTCCACCATCTTGAATGTGTTTATGTGATCATATAACTTCCTTGATTGCAGTTTGTTGATTATTGGTGTGTTAATGGTTAAAACTGCTCGTTTGTTGTAGGATCTTGATAATTCTGTGAATTAAATTTGTTTTATTGGGCCCAAAATGTTTTTCTTATGATTAGCATACAAAAACAACAAGTGTGAATGCTTAACATGTCATGGTTGCGCAAATTCTAAAGTGAACCAAACAACTGGTTCTCTTTGAGAATCGAACAAGTTTTTTATTCAGGAACTGAACAACTTGTTGCCCTTAGGAACCGAACAACTTAATAGTTAGAAGGAACCGAACAACTCAGCTGCTAGTAGGAACCGAACAACTCAGTAGTTAGAAGGAACTAAACAAATCATTGTCTTTGGGAACCGAACAACATGAACTCTTTGGTAACCTAACAACTTACTTTGTTTTAGGAACCAAACAACTAGTGTTAGTAGGAACCGAACAACTTATTTTGTAAAGGAACCGAACAACTAGTGTTCATTAAGGAATCGAACAACTCATTCTATTAAGGAACCGAACAACCAGTTTGTATGAAGGAACCGAACAACCAGATTTTATGAAGGAACCGAACAACTTGTTTTCGTTTAGGAACCAAACAACTAGATTGCTTTAAGAAAGAAAAGTTAAAAAGAAGTTAAAGAATTAAAAAGAAAAGTTAAGATAAAGGGTGAAAAGAAAGAAGCCCTCCTTACACTTAGGCAGAAACTGGGTCAATACATCTGCTGTCAAGAATCACAAAGATGATTGTTGACATTGAAGACTAACATCATAGACCCAGTGATGCAATGCACAACCCTCCCTAGCCACTCAAGGTCTCTCAAAAGACTCTTGTTTCATTTCTCATGGAGATTACACGCATTTCTATCGACTTTCTCACTCCAAGTTAGTTGATATTGAAAAGGTGGCAGTCTGCTCCAGCCTTCGATCACTAAAACAAAAGTGCACTGATATGTGTGAAAACACATATCCATTTTATATCCAAAATGACCCATAAATAACAAAATTGTGCTTAAAATGCTTGTATATTGCTTGTTTTGTCTTTGTGATTGTGTAGGTACGGATAATGCAAATATCATAAGAAAACGGTCAAAGCCGGACAAACTCGGACACGAGAACGGAATTGAGTGTACAAGAGCCGGGAGAATGCTATCAAAGGTCAACAAAAGTCAACCTTTGGTTAACATTAGTCAACCACTAAATGACAAAAGCCCAAAAATACCAAATCAGTCCCTCAAAGAAAACCAAATTGCAAAAATAGTCCCTAAACCCTAACGGTGTTAACTCTTTAATTTATAAAGAGTTAACACCCGTTAACTCTTACATTAACCCACTACACAACCGTTAACCCTTATAATAA
>BQNB010198561.1:0-11125 GCA_026074375.1 Tanacetum coccineum | reverse complement strand
AAGAGGATCAAACGGCCACAAATAAGCTGAAAATGATCAACGGCTGTGATTTAATGGATGACTCTAGAATTCTTTCCCTCTCTTCTCCCATCCTCTATAAATAGCAGCTCTAGGATCACTTTTTCAGTTGTTGAATTTTGTTTTAAACTTTTACTTTGTAATTTTCCATTTTTAAGCAATTTAGTTTTCACTTTAAGCAATTAAGCTTTTAAGCTCTTGTAATCTCTTCTTTAAAGCTTGTACTTCTTTAATTCAGTAATACAATTTAGTTTACACGTTTTCTTAATCATTTGTTTTCAAGTTTAAGCAAATTTCATCAAATAAGCTCTAAATAAGCTCGTTTGAGCTTATTACTTTTCATAAGCTCATACCTAGTCAAATCCTGTTTTTTAAGCTTTCATTTACTCATTGTAATTCATTTTACATCTAAACATGATAACTTGAGGTGATTTGAGCTCATTTTGGAAGCTTAAAGGAGAAATAAGCTAATCTAGCTTATTGAGCTTAAAGCTCTGGTCTAGAGGCAAGGTGCCACCTAGGTGATTGTTTTCTAAGCCACTCACTCTACTAGAGTGGCTTAAGTGCTGAGACTTCATAACTTTCAGGTTCTATTCTCTTAGATTAATTTTAGCTTAATTGGAGTTTTAACATTTGCTTATTTCTAATCAAAGTTTGCTTTAATTTTCTTCATGATCATGATTGTTGAGGTTTGTATTAAGCTGTTTTAAGTTTCACTAGAATAGAATTTGGATAATCACACTTTTCATAAAATTCTGTCATAGTAGTAATATTAGCTTAGTAGAGGATCTAGCTTATTTTCATAAATAAGCTAGGCATTTTATAGGTTAATTAGTTTTATTAAGTCATTTTTAGTAGAAGTAGATATTAGGTTTAAGCTGATTTAGTTTTAAATAAACTTTAAGCTTACTTTAGTTTTGGACAGTGTCATAAAGGAGTGTTTGGATTAGGCTAAATTTGACTCCTAAAGTCAACCTTAGCCTGTCAAACTCTTTCCTCTAGTTGTGTTTAGTAATTTCATTAAGTTTAGATTAGTTTCTAAAAGTTAGTTAGACAAATTTAAAAGATTAAAGCTCAAAAATCTTGTGCCAGCACCAGGGCAATTTTCAAGCTGTAAGAGGTTTAGATTTTGGATTTTTAAAAGCAATTTAGAGTTCAAGGTTGTTTTGTGTTTACTTAGATCCATTTAGTCAAAAGTGAGCTTTAAAATTCTAGCCTACATCTTTGTGCAAAGCCAATTGCACCAGCAATTTAACATATCAGCAACAACATATCAGTTTAAGTGCTGGTAAATTTCACTCTTTAAATTTCTCATTTCTAATAGAAATATTGGAAAACTTTTTACCTAGATAGATTCTAGGAAGATAAGATAGCTTATTCACAAAATTTCAGCTTAAAAGGTTTAGGAATAAGCTTGTTAGCTTATTAGGAAAAAGCCAAAAAACAGTTTAATACAAAATTTGCACTTTCTCATTTCAATTTTCTTGATAAAATTGTTAAGACTAGGTTAATTTTAGTTTAAATCTTTTTAATACACATCTTAAGCTACAATAAGCTTCTTTTGTTTTTAATTTTCATCTATTAATAAGCTCAAAATAAGCCAAAATCCAAATCTCTTGTTAAACACATACTTTCTGTAACAGGGAATTAGATGCTTATTTTCTAGCTTATTCTGTGGATAAAAGTGAAAAGTGCTTTTGTTAAAGTTGATAGGAATAAGTTGTTCTTCAACTTTGTAGTTTTGAGTTTTTTCTGAAAAGCTCTTTTTAATAAGCCAAAAATAAGCCAATAGCGTAGGGTTTGTTTTGCAATTCTCTCAAAGATAAGGGGTACCCGTTTACCTTGTAGTGTAAATTTTCCAAAGATCGACCGCCTACCCTGTAGTTTCACTTCTTACACTTCCTACCCTGGACTTTTCGAAAAATAAAAAAAAGGGGGAAAGACAAGAGGCCCGGGTGAGCAAGACTCGAACCCGGGACCTCTCGATACAAACCCCCTTTTACTAACACACTTAACCACTGCGCCCTTGGGTCTTTTTCGTTAAAGACTCAAGGGCAAATGTACTTATGTACATTTTGAGCTTATAAGCCTATAAGCTGAATAAGCTTATTTTCGGGCTTATTTGTCGAGCTTATTTGTGTCTCTTATTTTTCGTAGGACTATTTCAGTGTCTAGTATTTTTAGAAAAATTTTCAAAATTTTTCGTAAACATTTAGTATTTTTTATAATTTAATTTAGTTAAAAGTTTATTTAATTCATAATAAATATAAAAATTATCAAAAAAATATTTTGCTTTTTTAGAAAATTTCTTTTATTCATCTAGTTTGTAGGAAAAAATATAATATTTTCGTAAGGTCATTTTTACAACTTTTTCCTTTTTAAAGAACGGGGTCCGGGTGCGGGATTTTGTTTTGACTCGTTTTTGGGTCAAACGGACTCCGTTTTTGGTCTAGTCTTTTTCATTCTTCGTTATTTGATCCCTAGAGTAGTTTAGAAGCAAAAAATTTCTTCGTCAGGCTTATTTTAAGATTTTAGGTTTTCCCCCTTTTGTTATGGGGATTTCGGGCTTTATTTTTAGTTTAATTTGTAATTTCTTCGTTTTTCTTCAATCATTTTTTTTTAGGTCCGCTATTATCTATTTTGACTTTTTCAAATTTCCCAAACTATTCATCCTATCAAACTCAAATCTTCGATCGTATCGCATTTACCATTCCAGCCTCGTTGGGGATAAGGGACCGGGAAAGTCTATATACTTCTCGGTTTTACTGATTGTGTTGGTTTTTACACTTAGATATATATTTTATATTTTACTATATATTATATATATTTACGGTGTGAATTCAGCCGGTCAAGGTCCCATAAGCTCTTCCATTGTAAGTTTATCATCCAAAAGTCCATAATCTATAAGCATAGGTATTCAAACTGATTTTATTGGTTAAGGTAGATTAGAGCTTGTTAATAGCTCAATTTGAGCTTAGAGACTCAAAGAGCTTGTATGAGCTTATTGGAAGCTTATCAAACAGTAACATGAGAGTTTAAGGATTTAAAAACTTGTAAAGTAAAACGGATTAGGTGAAAACAAAAGAAGATTTCATTAACATTAAAACTGATTACAATAAGGTGAAATTAAAAGTACAATAAGCTTGAAAAATTACACTACTTAAGCTTAAATTTTAATAGCTAAAAATTACAATTTAACTAAAAACTTTTAAAAGCTGAAAACTACAAAAAAGAAGATGCCATTTATGTGTGAGTGAATGCTTGTATTTATAGCTCTGAAAGGATGCTTCTAGGCCCCTGAGTCAGGTATATCCTCCTCTTAATCTCGTCCATACATTCCTTTCAATCATTGGATGCTCTCTCTCCATCGTTGGATTAGATTTTGATCACACGGATTGCCAACGTGGAAATCCATGATGTGACCCTCTTGTGCTTCTTTTGTACGTCTTTTAGTACAAAATACTAGATCTTGGTGTGTTTCCTTCCTTGTACGCGTGTCATTCTCTTTTGGGAATTGACCAATGGGAGCCTTAAATGATGTATAACTCTGCCAAGGCAGTCTTTATCACTTGAATTGACTAGCCACGTAGCCAATTTAGATTTACCCCTTGATTTGAGCTTGAGGTAAAACGGGGAATGTGATGAACAGTTAAAACTATTTTTCCCGCGTTTTACCTCTGATAAAAGTGTGAGTTTTGACTTTTCTTTTACCTGGGGTTTGACTTGGACTTATAAAAGGATTTTGGGCCGGGTGTATTGGATTGGGCTCGGGCTTGGTATTGTTATAAGGGTTAACGGGTGTTAACTCTTATAATAAAAAGAGTTAACACCGTTAGGGTTTAGGGATTATTTTTGCAATTTGGTTTAACATTGAGGGACTATTTTGGGAAATTTGGGTTTTGTCTTTTTGTGTGTTGACTTTGGTTGACCTTTGATAGCATTCTCCCGGCTCTTGTATTCTCTTTCCTTTCCCGTGTCCGTGTTTGTCCAGTTTTAACCGTTTTCTTGAGATTTTTTTTCATTATCCGTACCTAACACAATTTAGCGGACGTTAAAGACTCAAAACCGAAAGCTCTTTTTTTCAATTTTCAATAAGCATTTAATAGCATTATATTTTGTCTTTTAAAGGTTTTATTTAATATAAAACAGGATAGTGTTTTCAACACTTATCAACCTCACATGTTGATTAAGTCCACTCATCTCATCGTTAGACCCTTTATATAACTCCCAGTTAGTCCCTTTAAGGACTAAACAGGGTTGCCACCATTCCAATACTCCAAGGATAAAGTTGAACCACCAAAGGTACTATATAATTGCGAAAACACATGTACTAAATTTAGGTGACCTTTCCCTGACATTATATAAACGTTAAATTAATCCCGTACGGGAGGGTACCTAATTGTTGATCATCCCTCTCACACCAAACGTGGTGTCTGTACTCACTACCGCCAAATTCAACCCCAATTATATTCCCATTGCTTCTCCACTTTGTCTACCACCCCAATCTTATCCCATCCAATTGCCACCTATGGCAATCCCTCCAAATCGCCATTCGTTTTCAAGGAAATTGACAAGGTTTAAGGGCGTTTGATCATGACAACTTTGAGAACACTCAATTTGGACGGCTAAGATTGATTTGAGACCTCTCTCACACAACAAGCACACCTGCAAAACCTCTCAGCAAAGAAGCACAAGACCTAGAATATTCTTAAGCTTAGTATAAATAGGTCTCATTGTAAGCCTTTGGGCACTAAGTCTTTTTACCTAGTTATATTTTTCATTCGTTATTTTTTTGAGTCTTAATTAGCTTTTATAATGTAATTTTATTTTCCTTGTAATGTTATCAAACTCACATGAAATTTGATGGTTGTTTCTAAATCTGTTTTCAAGTTTTCAGCTTACTTTATGTTTTAAAAGCTCTTTATAAGCTCTCTCATAAGCTCATATAACCTGTTTTAAATCTTACTAAAGCTTCTAACTTAAGCACTATAAGTTTTTCAATAACTTATCTTATAGTGCCTAAGTCTACTTTTTAAACTAAAAAAGAAAAAATCACTCAAAAAGCTCTTGGATGTAGGCTTTGAAATAGAAGGGCCTTTTGTTATTACTTCTAGCTTGTGTAAAAAGCCAGAGCTTTGTTGAGAAGCTTATTGAGCCTTTGTGTTCCTTATATAAGCAAAGGACAAAGGTACACCCTCTTTTTTCATTTTTAGCTTATTTGCATTTTTAGCTTATCATTTGTTTAGTATTGCTTATTACCTATTTTTATTTGTTTGTTTATGCTTATTAATGTTTTTTAATGCTTATGTATGTTTGTTTCATGTTTCTATGTCATTTGTGCAAGTAATCTTAAAATCTGTCCATTTAAGCTTTTGAAATTACATAATCTTTAATCTTGTTGTTGATGCTTATTTAAGTGTTAAAAGCTGTTCATTGGGCTTGTTATAAGCTATTTATTATCTGGTATTCACGGTTTGTTCACTAAAAATCAAATTATTAATGTTAATAATTGGTAAAAACAGTTTTAAAGGGGTGTTTGGTTAAACTGCTTATATGGGTCAAAGTGGGTAAAAATTGTAATTTGACACTTAAGTCAGTTTAGTTTAGCTTAAAGTAGTCTTAAAAATTAGTTTGTTTAAGTTTTTAAGTAGTAAAACTCATTTTTAAGGTTTTGAGAGGTTGATGTTTGAAACTGTTTATAGCTTATTCTAGTTGCTTATTTGATTGTGCTTTGCTTATTGTTGCTTTTGTGTTGTTTTTGTGTTTATTCATGTGTTAAAAGAAGTTAGAAACAAAGCTTTAAAGCCTACATTGTTTGGTTTGTGTTTTACTAAAACTGTCAAAAAAAAGTGCCAAGTGTTGAAAAGCTTGAGAAATTGCTTTTTCATTTGCTTATTGTTGCTTATCCTGAATTTCAAAATGCTTTTTGAGTGTTGATTATTGTTCTTTGAGGTCTAAGATTAATCTGTTTGTAGGTTAAAAAGCCATAAGGATCTGTTTGTTTGCTTATTTTTAAGCTCAAAAGTGTGGTTTTGTTAAGATTGCAAAAGTATTCAAAAATTTGTCTAAGTGTTGAGTCAGTATGAGATAGCCTTTTCATGAAGCTTTTTAAGTGCTTATTTGAATTTCAAAATGCTTTTTCTTTGTTGCTTATTGTAGTTTTTTAGCCAATCTTCTTAGTGGTATAAGCCACTAAGCCATAAGGATCCTTTTGCTAGCTTATTTTTAAGCTAGAAAAGTCCCTATTGGCCTTTTTGCTTAACAGTTTTGGCCAAAAAGCTATTTGCTTATTTTGGCTTATCAGCTTATTGCAATTGCTTATTTTGTGTCCCATTCAGCTTATTAGGTTAGATTAAGCCCATTTTAGCTTATTCTCTTTAATTTAGAGCTTATTTGAGCTTATTTGCATCTTAGCTTAAAAATTCCTTAAGTTTTATAGCTTTTTAAGTTAACTGCCATTCTAGCTTATTATAGTTGCTTATTTTTGTTCCTAAGTGCTTTTTAGATATGTCCTTTTATCTGTCTTAGCTTATTTTAAGTTTTCATTTGCTTATTTGTGCTTAAAAAGCCCAACAGTTAGCATTTTAGTATTTAAGTATAACTTAGCTTATTCTGTCTTTCTTAGCTTATTAGCGTGCTTATTTTTGGTTTATAAAAAAGGTTGTTTTACAAAAGTTGCTTATTTTTCAGTCCTAAAAAAAGTTGTAAAAAATAGAATTTGCAAAAACATTTGGGAGTAGGGGAAGCCCCGGGTGAGCAAGGCTCGAACCCGGGACTTCAACCCCACACCCAAACGTTTTACACAACACACACTCTACCACTTGCCCTGGGGTCTTTTTCGATTATTGTTTGCAAAATCTAATCTTTATAGTCATTTTAGCCAGTTTGGTTTATAAGCCATTTTTAGCTTATTTCTCTGCTTATTTGATAAGCTGTTTTCACAAGATTATTTTTCTTAGATTCTACACTGTTCAAGCTACTTTTCATGATTTTTTTATAATTTTTATAAATAGTTTAGTATTTTTAAACATTTAATTTCATTAAAATCGTTTTTAATTCATAAAAATTTAAAAAAAGTCAAAAAAATATAATTCTTTTTTAGAAAATTTTCTTATAATATTTAGGACCTAGGAAAATTAGATTTGCTTTCGTAGGGTTAAACCTGCAAAATTTTGTTTTTTAAAGAACTGGATTGAATCCCGTTCAAGTTTTTAGAATTTTTAAGCCCTAGTCTTCTTCGTTTTGGTCTAGTTTTCTTTGTTCTAGCTTTTTAGTCAATTGAGAATTATAAAAACCAAACAGATCATCTTAGGACTTAATTTTGATAATTTATGGTTTTTAGGTCCCGTTTAGGATTCCCGTTTTGCGTTCTTAGTTAAAATTTGTCTTCCCTTAGGTGTTTGTAAGTTTTTGCCTTAATTTTCTAGTAGTTTTAGAAAATCAATCATAATCTTGTTCCATTCAAGCTTCGATTCTCAAAACGACTCTCGGCTTTCCATTGCATTCCTCGTTGGGGAAACGACCCGGGAATCATACTCCCGGATTACTATAATTGTGATTTTTTTTATTCTTACCCCCCCCCTCTTATTTATATATTTATAAGTATATTTTATATAATTATATTTATATATATATATATATATATATATATATATATATATATATATATAAGGAGGATGTATAAACTTAATTGATCACTTTTTGGCGCCGTTGCCGGGGAGGATATTGTAGACGTTATTGTTGAAGCGTTTTTTAAAATTTCGTGTTTTTGAAGATCCTTTCCGTGTGAAGTTCATTTAGTTTATTTTCTAATAAAAAAAATACAAAAAATATTTTTTTTCTTTTATTTAGTATAATTTTATATAAAACAAGACAAAACAAAAATATAAAAACTTTATCATAAAATAGAAATAAAAAATAAACTATCAAGTTGGTAAAAGAAACACCAAATATATACTTTCAATGAAGTATTTTCCATTAATAAGATACCCGATCCAAAGAAAAAAACTTTCCTTTTGTGTATCTGCGACGTACAGCCTCACTTTTAAAGTTAAACAAATCCGTTTTGTTGCGTTTTCTTTTGAAGAGTTTCGAGAAGCGATTAGTTGATTATTAGGTTTAAGTGTCTTATCTCATTGTCCGTATTTAAAATTTATTGTTAATACATTGTTGAAAAACAAAAAAAAAACCAAAAAAATTAGTATAAATTTTCTTTTTACATTTTAGTGCATGCGCACTCGTTCTCAATCTCGTAATTCTAACCGTCAACAACAACAATGTCACCGACTTTTGTTGAAACCATTCAATTATTGTGGAACAATTAAAAATCAAAGCCTCCTCCGTAGTTACGATGGATTGAATGATATCGTACTATGGCTCAATTGTCTCTAAGCACCCACGTGGGTTACGAGGAAGCATGTTGTGCCGAGATCAGTGCGAACTTCTTTGAGCTTTTGACACGGTTTGCTTATCCTCGTTCAAAAACAATTAATTTTTTTCGGACATGACAAAGAAGACCCTAAGCTCACATCCGTTTATTTCAACCAAGATCACATCTACGATGAAGTTCATGAATGGCATGAGCTACGTCGGTAATAGCTTATTGCTTTTTCTATTTTCCCTCGAGGGTTGCAGACCGGAGCTTGGCTTGAAAGAAAACTCCTCGATCAATTCTCACATAGGATGAATCTTGTTCGAAAATTTCATCAACAAATTCTTCCACACCTTCCAAAAAAACTAATCTTCTGAAATGAAATCACGAGATTTCAACAACGATTTGATGAAACTTTCATATGAGGCATGGGATACCGGATTCAATGATCTTCTTTTCGGCACCTGCACACATCATGGATTTTAGAGTTACATCAACTCGATACATTCTATAATGCTTTTGAACATATAGATGATCAAGCAGATTCGTTGAATTCCGCCGCATGGTGGTAACTTTTTGGATTAAAATGCCCGTGGATTGCCTATGAATCATCTGATTAGCAAATCCAAAGTTCGTAATTCACGTTAACATAACCGGTTGTTGACCAAAGTGAGTTCGAGTTCTTCCACCTACCTGGTATTTCCGTTGTTGCCGAAATTACAAGACATGGTGAAAGCCTTATTCTTGATAAGAAAAACACGAAAAACCAAGCTCCGCTCCCGTGAAAGCGGTCGGAGGAAAAGTTGTGTTATTGTGGTGGTGGGTGCTCATCTTACCGAAATTGTTTGCCACCGATGGCAACGTTTATCGTCACAATATTCAAGAGTACGTCTCTCAAGCCGCCGCAACTAATTTCAATCAAGGAAATACCGATTATCGAGCCCCGATTGCTAATCCGTTCAACAAAACCAAGGAAATAAACAAAACCATTACAACCAAAACCGGGGAAATAATTACAACCAAGCTTCCACCTACCAACCCCCGGTTAATCAAGGCCAAATTTACCGACCTCCGATTAATCAAACCCCTGTTCACCAAGCTCAACCTTACCAAGCTCCGACTCCACAAACACAAGGTGTGTCGAAGGATGATTTTCAAAACTACATCAAAGCTAATGATGCGGTTATGAGAAATATGCAAAACCAAACCTAAAACATGCAAAATCAAATGACCAATTTAACCGATTTGCTTACCAAGTTCCTGAATTCCAATACCGCCTCTACTTCGGGCTCGGGTTCTCTTCCAAGCAACACCGTTGCTAACCCAAAAAGTAACTTGAAAGCAATCACTACCCGAAGTGGCGTTTCTTATCAAGGACCCACGATTCCTACTACTTCTTCTTCTCCTCCTAAAGTAGTGGAACGTGAAACCGAGGTGACAAAGGACACGGTGCCTCCTACTAATAACGAAAGTACCAAAGACGTCCAACCTCCGGTTGTCTAACCTCAAGTACCAAATTCAAAGCCTGTTGTAATTCCCGTTAGTGCTCCGATGCCTAACCCGAAATCGTCAATTCCGTATCCTTCGAGACGTAATGATGAAAGGCGCCGTGAAAAAGCTAACGACCAAATTGAGAAATTCTACGAAATCATAAGATTTGAGTTTTGAAATTAGCCTCACGGATGCTTTGATTCTTATGCCAAAATTTGCCTCAACTCTTAAAGCCTTGATTGGAAAGAAAGAAAAATTAAGTGAAATGGCTAGAACTCCGTTGAATGAGCATTGCTCGACATTTCTCCTAAAAAAGTTACCCAAAAAACTTGGAGACCCAGGCAAATTTCTCATACCGTGTGATTTTCCCGGAATGGATGAGTGCTTAGCCTTGGCCGATCTTGACGCAAGCATAAATCTCATGCCATTATCCGCGTGGGAAAAACTTTCTCTTCCGGAGCTCACTCCTACTTGTATGACTATAGAACTTGCAGACCGTTCGATCACCCAACCGATCGGTATCGCCGAAGATGTCTACGTAAAAGTAGGAAAGTTCCAATTCCCGGCCGACTTTGTAGTCGTAGACTTTGATGCCGATCCCCGAGTTTCTCTAATTCTCGGGAGATCCTTCTTAAAGACCGGACGTGCTTTGATTGATGTGTACAAAGGTGAATTAACCCTTCGTGTTGAAAAAGAAGCAATCACATTCAATCTTGATCAAACTTCGAAATACTCCTCTAATTACAATGATAATTCGGTTAACCGAATCGACGTCATTGAAATGGATTGTGAGGAGTATTCTCAAGAAGTTCTTAGTTTCTCCGATGTGATCGCGAGTGGCAATCCCACTCCTTATTATGACCCGATCGTTTCTACCTCTTCTCTGACTTTCACTCCCTTCGGGGATAGTGATTTTCTTCTTCTTGAGGAAGTCGATGCTTTCCTCGCTCTTGAAGATGATCCAACTTCACCGGAAGTTGATGACTCTTACTATGCTTTCCTCGCTCTGGCAAACTGCCACAGTCAGAACACTTGCTAATGGGACTCAACAATTAGTAGCATCTATAGACTCTAAAGAGTATACTATTACTAAGGCATCTGTTAGAAGTAAACTACAATTATAATTTATCTGATGCTGAAATATATGTTGGATTAGCCACACTAGGGTATGTTACTGAGGGTAAATTAACTTTTTAGAAAAAGAATTTTACACCCCAATGGAAATTTTTAATCCATCATATTTTA
>BQNB010198560.1:0-11125 GCA_026074375.1 Tanacetum coccineum | reverse complement strand
CTTAGTGATTTCACTATCATGTTCAGAGAAAATTACTTTACACTTATTATCACATATTTGTCCTATACTTAGCAATTTAAATCCTAAGTTATCAACATGTTCTACGTTATCTATTTTAAGAGAGTCATTAGAAATCGTACCTTTGCCAATGATGTTACCGCAAAGATTACTACCAAAAATGACATTACCTTCATATGTTTAGAACATCCGCTATCCTTGATCCATTCGTCGGGTTCCAAGTCGACTCCAAGGCATATCTATTTATATACGACAATAACTCAAACATTTGGTCCCCAATATCTCATGGGTCCAAAGTTGTTAGTGCCAAACATCCCTTGCATTTGATGCAATTGGTTGGGATGTGAGAATGGAAGACACATTTCCCATGGCACGTAACTTTGGCATGGAAAGTTGTTCTAAGTTACGGGAAATCCATGAGGTTGGTTTTGTCGACCAACATGTCTTTTTGGTTGCGGTGTTTTAGGACGAGAATAATTATTATTGACTCTTCTAGGAGGTGGAGTTTTTGATCTAAAATTAGGTTTTGAAAATCCAACTCCGAGTTTTGATAATGGCTTATAGAATTGTTTAACTTCATTGTCACTAGCAACAGGAACTTTGACTTTGTTTACAATTATGTGTTTTGGTCTAGGACCCAAAATAGATTTTTGAAAGGACACACTTTTTTCAGATACAGGCGTTGCTAGTGGCGGTCCCATATTTACTTTGGGGGCCGCCTGAGCATTAAGGGGGCCGCCCATATTTATGGGACATCTATCAGAAGATGCTTTTTTCTGAGCTTTTACAAATTTTATTTCCCTAGTTCCACTAGATAATGCTTCAAATGAATTAAACCCTAAACCTAATTTATCACCGGAGGGTTTTTGATTATTTAACATTTCATTCAAGCAATGTGTACTCTTTTTAAATTTGTTTAATCTAGTAGATTCATCTTTGAGCTTTTTATTTTCAATTTTAAGTGTATGACACATTGCACAATCAAGATCAACTCCCTTGTTTTTCTCGAGTGTGGACAATTTATCTTTTAATTCTCTAAGCTCATTTTCTAGACTATTTCTAATAGCTTTTAACCTTTTGTTCTTAGTGATTATCTTTAAACTCATTTTGCATAATTTATCATATTCGTAGTCTAAAGCTAAATCGTCAATTGATGAGTTCTCATCACTAAAGTAAGAGGATTCGGAACATACCTCATTTGGTGCTTGAGCTACAAGACATGTCTCGTCTTGGATCTTTTCATCAACTTCTTCACCGCTATCGCTCCAAGAACCTCCAACAAATGCTCTTTGGTTCTTGTCTCTCGGTGGCTTTGGACATTCTCCAATAAGATGATTTGGATCTCCGCATCTAAAGCACTTCCTTTCACTTTTGCCGTTTTTGTCGTCTCGGCTTCTTTGAAAGGTCTTTTTGTTGTTCTGAGGTTGTCTAACGAATCTACCTCTTCTCTTGAAGAACTTCTTGAAGTCTCTTACCACCATGGCGTACTCTTTGTCTTCACTATCGGAAGTCGAACACTCTTCATCACTAGATTCTTTCTTAGCCTTTAAAGCAAGAGATTTCCTTTCAACTTTTTCTTTGACTATTTCAGAATCTTTCTTGATGATCATCTCATGGACTTTGAGGTTTCCAATGAGCTCATCAAGAGATAGTGATGTTAAGTCTTTCGACTCTTCAATCGTCGTGACCTTTGCTCTCTATTTAGGATGTAGAGCCCTAAGAAACTTCCTTACGTAGTTCTTACTAGAGTAACCTTCATCAAGAGCTTTAAGACTAGTAATAATAGTATTAAATCTAGCAAAAGCACTATCTATAGATTCGTCTTCGGAAATGACGAATTGTTCATATTGTTGAACCAAAAGGTCGATCTTATTATCTTTGACTTGGCTATTACCTTGATGGGTGATTAACAAAGTTTTCCAAATTTCTTTTGCCGTATTACACATGAAAATTCGTTCATATTCTTTTCTAGGCAAAGCATTGTAAATAACCATTTTGGCTTCATTATTTTTCGCAAGCCTTCTTTTAAGATCATCAGTTTGTTTTTCAAAAGGGACAACCTCATCAAGTTTGGTTTCCGGATTTTGAATAATGGGTTGAAAATCACCATTGGTAATAACATGCCAAAGATCTAGATCTTTTGATTTAACATATGTCTCGAATCTATTTTTCCAATAAATAAAACTATCACTTTCAAAAAGTGGTGGTCTTTGCATAGATTGCCCTTCTAGATATTTGTCGGAATCCATAGATCGATCCAAGCTTTAAAATACAATATATTTTAAAAATCTTGAGTGACCTTGCTCCTGATACCAATTGTGGAAACTAGAAGGGGGGTTGAATAGTTTACGGTTTAATGACCGTTTTAAACCTTTGCTTATAAAATTGTTTATTCGGTGTGTAATTCAATGCAACAAGCATAAGAATCCACAACAAAACTTAGCTAATGTATAACAAATTAAACAATGACGAAAAAAGAGAGATAAAGAAAAAACGATCGAAACCAAAACCCAAGATTTAAGTGGTTCCTACGAATCACTCTTTGTCCTACCTCCACTCCCCAAGTACTCCACTCGAAATTTCACTATGTCAACACGCTCCCTTAGCGGAGAAAACCGTTTACACGTCCGCTTACTTTTTTTTCCCGACACTAAGCAAGAGTCAGTCCTAATCTTAGCTAGAACATCTAAGACTTCACTAAGTCTTTAAACACTCACAAGATATATACCCTTGGATTGACACACAATCTAATTCATACAAATACACAATCTACACTATTGGATCTACACACAATCCAATTTACACAACAACACATAGTTAATATAATGAAAGCTTGTTGATCCTTAGGAGAAAAGAGATCATTATACAATTCTATCTATATGAATACGAATAGTTTCATCCTTGCACTTATTAAAAAAGGAGGAAGAAATAATTAATCACTTGAAACAAGATCAAGATATGTTAGTGATCAATATATGTGTTTTAGAAAAAAGAAGGAAGAGAGAAAAGTGGATCTGAGAAAATTCGTGGCAAGAGGTTCTGTTTTTCAGATGCGGTGGCCCAGTATTTATAAGGGACAAAAAGAGCCGTTATGCTAGTGGCGGTCCCGGCGGTCCCTAATATATAAGGGGGCCGCCAGGCCTATAAGGGGGCCGCCGTAGAGTACACTCCTCTTTTTGCCTGTTTGTGGGGAAGGTGTTATCTGTTTTAGAACCTTCCATTTTGGGGGGGGGGAAATCTGATTTCAAATTTATTGTTTTAATAATACATTTCTTTTATAAATAATTGTTTTTGTGTTTATATTTTTATAAAAACACTTTTGTAGAAATGTAAGGTTTAAGAAAAATATTTTCTTGATCACTAATCATGTTTAATGATTTGTTTATCCATACCTTAAGTGGTTAATCTTAGAAATAGAATTTTATGATTAGTAATTTATAAACGTTTATTTTTATCGTAAACGTTTTTACATTTTGTTATTATCAAAACTTTGAGAGGTCGAAAAATATAAATAACGATTTTAGACATTATTTGTATTAACAGATTACATGGAAACCGTTGTGTCTCATTGAGCAAGTTTTAAATTTATAACACGAGTACCTAAATCGATTAACAAAACACACACGGACAAGTATGACCCGTCGCTTGTAGCAAGATTTACACGGTAAGTCAAGATCATTGACGGGGATTTGTTGGTTTTTGATATTAAGTTTTGAATGCTAGTTTTTGTAATAAGATGAAATATAAGCAAGAAAATAATGAGGATGGTATGAATTCAATAATAAACAAATATACACTTGTTTGGAACAGTTTGGCCACTAGTTTGCTTAATCTATGACAATTGTTCTTAACACTTTGATTAAAAAAACACACATGGTCACGTACGACCCGTTCGCTTATAGCAAGATTTAAATGGTAAGTTGAGATCACGAGGATTTGTTGGTTTTTTATATTAAGTTTTGAATACTAGTTTTTGTAATAAGATTAAATATACACAATAAAATAATGATGATGGTGTGATATCAATAATAAAAAGCATACACTAATCCTTATTAGCAAAATCGATTCGCGGTTGTTTCACAATTTCACAAACTACCACACAAAAAAATCTTATGTAATTAAACCACTTTATGCTATCTAATATATCTAATCCATTTTACACTTGCATAACATAAATCAGTATAAAATTCTAGTGAGAGAAAGTAAGATAAAAAGAGAATGCAGAGAGAATAGAAGGAAATCACTTCATATAAATGAAAACCAACACCCTCCTAACAAGCTAAGAGAGGTTATTTATAGTGTCTAAGCCATAAGAGGAGTATGGACTAAGTATAATGGGTCGGTCTCGACTTTGATTGGGCTTTTGGCCATACCGTATACAAGCTTAGATTAAATCACGAGACTGAGTCCATAACTAGTCTATTACATTTACATATAAAGTTCCTATCACGTAAAGACCAACACTGATAATTTTGAAACAACCGCGAATCGATTTTGCTAATAAGGATTAGTCTTAGATATATAAGATTCACGGTTGTTTCCCAATTTCACAAACTACCACATAAAATATCTTATTTAATCAAACCACTTTATGCTATCTTATATATCTAATCTATTTCACACTTGCATAACATAAATCAATATAAAATTCTAGTGAGAGAAAGTAAGATAGAGAGAATGCAGAGAGAATGGAAGGAAATCGCTTCATACAAATGAGACAAACACCTTCCTAACAAGCTAGGAGAGGCTATTTATCGTGTCTAAGCCATAAGAGGCGTATGGACTAAGTATAATGGGTCGGTCTCGATTTTGATTGGGCTTTTAGCGATAACGTGTACAAGCTTAGATTAAATCACGAGCATGAGTCCATAACTAGTCTATTACATTTACATATAAAGTTCCTATCACGTAAAGACCGACACTGATTATAATGACCATTACATTCAATGTTTGACTTTAGGTTTGTAAGGCTAACAATCTCCTCCAATAGAGCTGTCATCCTTTACATTAAACTTGGGCTTTCTTGATCTAGTATCTTGTTCTTAAACTTTGTTGTAGTAGACTTTTGTTCCTTTATGCTTTGTGATCTTTAATCTTGAGCCCTGTCTTTTGACTTTGAATTCTGAGATCTTTGTTAATACAAATAACGTCTAAAAACGTTATTTATATTTTTTTGACCTCTCTACATTTTGAAGATGACAAAATGTAAAAACTTTCTTCGATAAAAATAATCGTATACACGTTATTAGTCGTAAACTTCCATTTCGACGCAAATCACTTAAGGTATGTATAAACAAATCATTAAACATGATTAGTGATCAAGAAAGTAATTTTTCTTAAACATTACATTTCTACAAATGTATTTTTACAAAAATAAAAATATACAAAATATTTTTATTTATTAAAGAAATGTTTTATTTAATTATAGAATTTAAATCTGGTTTTCCTCTCAAAACAAAAGGTTTCATACCATATTTAACCTTCCTCACTAAAAGACAAAAAGGGGAGCGTCTACCTAAGGGCGGCCCCTTGATAGGTAGAACAACCCCCATATATATTTGAGACCACCAGAACCACTCCCAGGAGACGTTAGTTTTCCTTGCTTATATATATTGCACTATTCCCTAGTAGTTGGCGGACCTCTTTGCACATAATTTTTAGTTTCCTTTCTCTCACAAAAATCTTCTTTCTCTCTCTAAAATTTTTGATCACTAACTAAGTTTAATCTTGTTTCAAGTGATCCAATCTCTTTTTCTTCTTACTTCTATCAAGTGAAAGAGAAGAACACTCGTACTCATCAAGAAATGAAGTTTTGTAGATTATTGACTTATTCTCATCTTCTTCTAGATCCAACTTTTATTTTTTTGATCTTGTGTAATCGTGTAGATCTGGATAGTGTATAAATCCAGAAGTGTTGATTGTGTATCGGTTAGTATTTTAGTCCTCAAAATACGTTAGTGAAGTGGTAGATTGGTTCTAGCTAAGATTAGGACTCGGCATTTAGCTTAGTGTCGGAAAACAAGATACGCGGCGTGTAAACGGTTTTCTCCGCCTAAAGGGAGCTTGTTGACATAGTGAAATCTCGAGTCGGATACTCGGGGAGTGGAGTAAGGCGAAGAAGAGCTTCGTAGCCGAACCACTATAAATCTTGGTGTTGTGGTTTGTTTGTTCAATCTCTTATCTCTTATCTTTTATTTATGCTTCATACATATTTTTTATATTATGATTGTATTGCAAGTAGTTAGATATATTGGTTGTTCATATCATTGGTTGATCTAGCATATACTCGAATATAGTATTTTTACAAGAAAAGTTTTAAAATGCTAATTAACATGTAACCTATTCAACCCCCCTTCTAGCTTCCACAATTGGTATAAGAGCCTGGTCACTCAAGATTTTTAAAATATATTGTATTTTAAAGCTTGGATCGATCCATGGATTCCGAAAAATATCTAGAATGTGTGACACTCCCAAAATCAGGTAGCAGCGGAATGGTAACAATGGGGTGCTACGTCAAAGTACAACAATCAAGATATAGGAAACGACCATAAATGGATGTTTAAGACAAGATTTCATTCGATGCCATAGCAAAATATCAGAGTTTATACATTAGGTCCCATATGTTTTATAAGTCATAAACATTTCACATACATTTTTAATTATACCAAAAGATTCATAATACCAAAAGATGACTTAAGTTTTTAAAGATAATAAAAAGTTGCATAGACTTTAGATAAAACACAGAATCCGTCTTCATTGATATCCGCCACGGCTCCCCTCCAATCTTCATACCCTAGGACCTGAAATTACATGCTAAAAGTCAACACAAAGGTTGAGTGAAATCATAGGTTTATCGGTAAAAAGGGTGGACCACAAGATCGAAGTAATAGTAGACTCTGAAACACATTCAGTAGTCCAAAACGTTTATTATTGCACTAAGCTCATGACCCCGAAGCCTTAACTAGATTTGTGCCCCAATCAGAATATAGGATGCTTGCCAACAACCTAACACCTCTCAATGTTAAATGCACCTTGATCAAACTAGTGACCCAAGGAAAGGTGGGGATTGTCAGTCCCGATAGATCTATCCACAACACTCGCGCTTACTACAATAGCAATTAACGGTTCATGATAAATAGGGACTTCACGGCAATAAGGTAACTTAGCAATAATATTCAGGCAGTAATCTGGATAGCATACACTTTGTAAACACTTTGAAAACACTTAGAAAAACACTTGTGTCCAATAGTAAAACAAGCAATGTAATTCACCCCGTAGATTTTGTAAAACAATCACGTAGTAAAAAGGGGGCTATGAACTCACCTCGAGTGAATGGTAATCAACAAGTATTCACAATAGAAAAATGCGTCACGAAGGAATCCGAAGGCAACCTAATCCAATATAGGTCGTATAAGTACTAAACACTTTGATTATTTATAGGTCGTATAGCTCATCATACTATCGTTCGGGCTATCATAATTAAGAGGTCATGTAGTGACGTATGAGGAGCTAGGACACTTTAAATCGTAAATCCAACAACTCGTCGATACGCCACCCCGAAGAGGCCTCATTATGAAACTCCCTAGTAATATAGTACTTTGATTAACTAATACCACATATAATTCTATATAGCTACATCACCATCTAATCGTTTTAGTGAAATCATATTTATAAAGTAAAAACGTTTATAAGTATACTTTAGTAAAACTGGCGTAACTTTCTCGTTTTAAGTCCGTTTCTTTCGTTTCTTACGTCCACGCCTTCGTATTAAGACGAGTTATCAAAATATAACATTTTTAAAATTTTAGTTTTTCTGATGAATAGTGATTTTACTGTTCATAACAGTTATATATTTATTTTTATAGATTTAGTTATCGTAAATCTCGTAAATGTCGTAACTTATTCGTTTTAACTCCGTTTTTAGCGATTCTTTCGAGTACGTTCTCGTATTTAAAAGTTTTATCATATTAATGATGTTTTAAAAATATAAGTTTCTGTGGTGAATAGTAATTTTTATAAAAATAGTTTTATAAAAGTATATATTTAACGTAAACTTGAAATCGTCGTATCTTTTTCGTTATAAATCGGTTTTTCGAGTTTCTTATCATTTTGGAATCGTCATGAGGTGTACTATCTTTCTAAGGTGTTAAACCTACTGTCTAAAATACGAAATCCAACAGCCCCTTTTGAAATCTTTAGGTGTGCTCATTTTTATAACTTGTTTTCTATACTTTTCAACTTAATAAATACCACAAGTTATCCAATACTTATTATATACTTGTCTTACATTTTATAAAGTTCATGATCCATATTTATATCCATATAACATGTGTACAAGTTCATAAAATCATGTTTACAAGAAAAATCCACTTTTACAAGTTAAACATATCCTAAGTGGTGATTTAGTTATATAGAACATGTAAACACATAAAAATGATAAAAGTAAAGACATAAAGGTTTATAGATAACCTTAACCTTAAGGTATAAATGATGATGAGAAATAATATCTAAACCCTTGTTTAGATTTTAAACCAAGCTTTGCAAGATTAGAAACCTTAATTCACGAAACCCTAATTTCACTTTCTTTGCTTCAACACTTGAAAATACTTAACCTAACCTTCAAACCATCTTTGTAGGTCTTAGATATGTTGTGTGTATGCTTGTATAAGTGGTATAAAAATTTGTATGGGTTGTGTGTGTGGCTTGGTTTGAGCCGTGGGTTTGGAGAAGGCAAAAGAAAAGTTGAGTTTTTATTGCTAGTGAAATGAAGATGTATGCTTATCAACTAGTATGCCCCCCCAAATTATAAACTCACAAGACAAGTTCCAAGAGACACAATGAGGGTCTTAAGGAAAGTCTTAGTCAAAAGAAACACTAGGAGTAAAACATGGAAAGATTTGGTCAAGACTAGATTAGGTTTTTAATGAGGTGTGTATGTACATATCAAGTTGAAATTTTTGTGTGCTTCATGTCTCTTTTGTGTTGTTGTTTGCTGAAATTCATGGGTGGGGAGGGAGCACAAATATGATTTTTGATATCTTGTAAATATCTTTCATTTACTTGTAGTTTAAATGTGAAATTTAGTTTATAAATGTATAACTTATAATGTATAGGTTTTAGTTAGTTTATTTAATGTACCATATGACTAACAATGTTTACTTAGGTAAAGTTTAAAAAAACTTTGGGTATTTAGGAATAAAAATGGGTATTTGTTGAAACGTAGATTAATGTTAGTGGTTCCGGGTATACTTAGACGTAATTTATCGCGAAACGTAATTATTTTACGTAACCAATAAAAATAAAATATAAAAAGTTAATTATTACTTTAGTAATAATAATATAATGATTTCTTGACGTAAACTTAAATTTTTTTGGTGCCCGTTTAGGTTGATTATTGATTTTAAATTTACGCGATTTTACTATATAATACGAATTAAAAGTAAACGCGTACGAGAAAAAATAATAATTAGTAAAATAGATGACGTCGTAAATGACCTGAAAATACGAAATGTTACAGAATGACAATCTATGCAAAGACCATCACTCTTTGAAAGCGATAGTTTTATTTATTGAAAAAATAGATTCGAAACATATGTGAAATCAAAAGATCTTGATCTTTGACATGTTATTACCAAGGGCGATTTTCAACCCATTCAAAATAATCCGAAAACCAAACTAGATGAGGTTCTCCCTTTTGAAAAACAAAATGATGATCTTAAGAAAAGACTTGCGAAAAATAACGAAGCCAAAATGGTTATTTAGAACGCTTTACCTAGAAAAGAATATGAAAGAATGAAGGCACCATTGAACTCGTAATTTTGTGCTCTTTCCAATGGCATGCTCGGGGAATTTCATGACTTCATCTTGATCTTGAATATTAAGCACTCTTGATCGAAACGAACCCGAAAATACCCGTTTTTGCTTTGTTTTCAATCCTTAGTACATGCAAGACATAAAAATACCAAACAAACATATTTGCAAGATAATTATCCATATTTTAGTATTTTTAGTTCGATTTATAGTGCTTTCCGAGGTTATAAGGATGTGTGTTTTAGCACACATCAAACCTCCTCTTCTTCATGATCTCCTTCTACCATAGGAGAATTATCATCGGGTTCTCTATCAGCTGGTACAATTATTCTTTCAAACTCCATCTAACTGCTCAACATTTACCTTTTTCAACATGGCAGATTCATTAAAGGTGACATCCCTGCTAAAGATCGTCTTCTTTGTCTCTGGACACCATAAGCGATAGCCTTTGATTCCAGAGGTGATCCCGATAAATAATGCTTTCTTTGCTCTAGGATCCATCTTTGATTCCTTTGCATGATAATATGCAGCGGAACCAAATACATGTAAGGAATCATAATCTATTGCAGGTTTTCCATACCATCTCTCAAATGGTGTTTTCCCATCAATAGCAGTTGATGGTAAAAGATTAACGAGGTGACACGCATACGTCACAACTTCAGCCCAAAATTCTTTACCCAACCCAGCATTGGATAACATACACCGAACTTTCTCCAGCAAGGTTCGGTTCATGCATTCAGCCGCCCCATTCTGTTGTGGTGTATGTTTGACAGTGAAATGCCTGACGATGCCTTCATCTTCACAAAACTTTGTGCAAAGATCATTTTTATACTCTCCGTCATTATCTGTTCGGAGATGTTTGATCTTTCTACACGTCTGAGTTTCCATAATCTTTTTCCACTTAATGAACACTCCTAGCACTTCATCCTTTGTCTTCAGCGTGTACACCCATACTCTTTGAGAAAAGTCATCAACAAAGGTTACATAGTAGTGTCTCCCTCCTAGAGATCTTGTCTTTGAGGCACCCCACTCATCATAGTGGACATAATTCAAGATACCTTGTGTCTTGTGGATACCTATCCTAAATTTCACCCTTGTCGTCTTCCCGTTGATGCAATGCTCACAGAGATCCAACTTACAAGAACTAAATCCTTTTAATAATCCTTGCTTTATGAGCAAATTCAAGGATTTTTCTCCTGCATGTCCTACGCGCATATGCCATAGCTTCATAGCTTATGAATTTCTATCACCATCGATAACAGCTGCTATAGTTCCAACAACCGTTCTACCCTTATAG
>BQNB010198558.1:0-11125 GCA_026074375.1 Tanacetum coccineum | reverse complement strand
CACAACACAATTAGCAAAACAAGCATATTTTTGGCATTTTAAGTCCGTTTTTGGTTATTTTAACTTGTTTTTAAAGGTAAAAGGTATGTGTAATTAAACACATACCAACAATCAATGTTTTGCACTTGATTGATCTTTCACCAAACAGTTAAACTGTGAGGTAGAATGAGTTTCTTTTGAAGAAAGGCTCATAAGGGCAAAATTGTATACATATTAATGCCTGACTAATGATAAGAGTTTTAATCATACTCAAGCAATTGACTGTGATTAAATTTTCTTTTCTATACGCATTAATTATAAAAAGATAACTAATTGTCATACATATTTTCTTGAATCTGGAATATGGCAAATTAAGGTTCATAACTCTTTTCTTAATGATTACCTTTGCAAGGACGGTGCATAATCAAAAAGGTTATGAGTCTATTTTTGGAATATGGCAATTGAGTTTTATAACTCTTTACTTTATGATTACTTTTGCGAGGACGGTGTGTAATCGAAAAGGGGTATGAGTTCGAATAATCTATATAAAATATACAATATAATAGAATCCAAGTGTGGATTGGATCATGCATCTAGGAGCTGAAATCTTAATTTTAATATGATTTTTGATTAAATTAATATAACTCCTGAGTATACCTGACATCGAGCGGGAGCACTATGTTTTTCCTTTAAATTCATATGTTGTGTAAAATATTGAAAGCAACATTCCATCGAAGCTAGATGTTAATCCTTGAGATTGCAATAAAACTTCACTTGGGAATTTAGGAAATAAAACAAACGACCTTGGAATAAATGTTTATTGATATGAACATATGCGGTGATTAAGTCCAACACAATGCAATATATCATTGAAGCAAGTCTTAAATGACATATTTCACTTGAGATAATTTAATACATGGATGGAAACCTTGTGTTTTTTTCTAAGGTCTCATCATGTATATGTATCTTATATTGTGTATGAGACTAGTTGTTACTTTTGCATAAGAGCAAGATGAGCTAACAACAACAGTATCTAATTGATAGTGTTTAGATGACTGTTAACAACATCATCTAATTGAGAGTGATTTAGCTGACTGTTAAAACAAACGTATACGAATTATATAAGTCATAGTATTGTTTGTGTACACATAATTCTAGAGAATAATCAATTCTATTTGAAGTAGGATTTCATCATTTATGATAAATCTACTAACTAGATATGCTCAGCTAAGAGCATTGTTGCAATACACATTAAAGAATAAAGATACTTTACATTTTAAGAAACTATAATGATGACTGTCTAAGATAAGAATGTTGATGACTTCAAATACCTCATAAAAGGTACTGTCACATTTTCATACTATGATACTTGCAATAGTATGCAAATATACATACGACACTTATTATATCATTCAAATCCTTCACAAAATTGTGAATTTGAAACAAATATTCAGAAAGTTTACTTAGATGACTATTTAGCTTTCTTATAGAGAAAGAGTTAAGCATGTTGAAAACATTGGACTTCAACTTACTAAATAGTCTTATGCATATCTATTTTTAGTATTTGGATAATGGAACTGAAAGCAGTTGTATTAAATAATGAATTGACATACCTGGTATGATCGTTTTCATTTAAACTATTGTGTTCTATATTTGCATGTTTAATTCTTGAATAATTTTATTATTCTAAATATGTCCATTGTTGGGTAACAATATAGGAATATTGTTACATTAAGGCAAATGTGAGTGTTGGTTGTATTATTTAAATACATGGATGGTTCTCGCCAAACTCATATATTATTTACAAGGGATGCATATTAGACACCCCAACCTTCGAATATTTACTTTTGGATCCTTGTCATAAGTAAAATATCAAAAATATTTAAATAAGTCATCCTTAGACTTGAGATGCAAGCAAGTTCTGCATGTGTGGATATCAGTTTTTAATTATAAGTCAAACGATAACCTAAAAATGGTAGTTATAAAGGCTATTCTTGAAAGTGATGTGAAGCAACATCCACAACACTTGTAGTCAATAAAGAATTTGTTCCTCCAATTGTCTAATTGCAGAATAATACCATTGGCGCCTCTCCAGAATTAATTGTGTGGCCGCACCCAAAGTGTAATTCAAGATGATTCTTGATTACGTTTGGTAGATCTAAATTAACTTCTATAATGAGAAACTAAATTGTTAAACTATATGGAATGAGTTAGGATCCATATCCATGGTTTAAAGGTATTTGTAACAAAGGGATGATATTAGCAAGAAATACATAACCATTATACTGAGAATGTTCTTGGAACTTTATCTCAGGTATTTCTAGTTTTAATAACAAATGAGGTGTTGCTAGACATTTCCATTGTTGGTATAAATGTAGTTCGCTACTCTAACTCCCAAGGGGGAGATGTTGGAATGTGGTAGTTGGATCCACGTGTTATGCGACTAGACATACATGAGTTTATTGGGGGCACACACATTAAGACACATAGAATACGTTTATTGTTAAATATAATTCACGTAATATATTTAAATTGTCATTATAGTTTATAACTAACTTAACGGTTATCTAAATATGCAAACCGAAGGGACTTAAATTGACAAAACCCAAACCCAAAGGGGTGCCTTGTGATGGTCTGCCCCTATGGTTATTTAGAGGGGGTGTTTGTGTTAATTTAGAATTAAAGAGGTGGAGGAATTGGAATAAGGAATGAATTATAGTTTCCTTGTTCACAAAGGACTATGTTTTGGGTGCCAATATAAACACCCTCACCCTAGCTCATTATTAATTCATTCAAAATCCGTAAAAACCTAAATTGATTTTCAGTGTCCCCTCCCCTCTCCAAAAACCCTAACCGATTTTCAAAACCTTTCTCAAAAGGTTTTCGGTTTTCTTTTCCTTCTTGTTTTGAATTTCGGTAAACCCTAAAAAGGTTTCGTAGTGCGATTTGGTATCCCACAAGTTTGATAAGATCACAGTAGGATCAAGGAGATTCGGTTTACTAGTTCTCCAAGAGTGACGATGATTTGAAACCTTTAGGGGTTCGATTTCTTAAATTTTGGTTTAACCGAAATTGCATAAACCCTAATTAGGGTTTGTGGCTTTCGGTTCATATACAAAGGTTGTTTGTGATTTTCGATTCAAGATAAGTGCAACACTCAGTGTTCGTGAGACGTGAAGTAAAGACTAGCATCTTGGCATATTTGTTTGACGTGTTGTGTGAGCAACCGTAAAGGTGACAACTTAGTCACTAAGTTACAAGATCAAGATTCTTGTTTAATTGACTTTTGTCATTAAACATAACGGTTAGTTTTTCTTGCCTTATTTGTGTAATAATTTTTAATATCAAACTAGATCCAATTCGCTGCGTACTCGTATTAAACATGGTTTACTAGTTGTAAAATCCTAACAAAGCTATCTAAGTAATATCGAGGCCAACAGGTTTTTATGGTCCCAAATTCTTTCTGTTCACTTTTCAAGCATTATAAACTAGTTTAGTACCATTCTTGTTTTAAAACACATTTGACGTCTTTTCTTAAATAAGAGAAATATAGAGATGGAGAAAAAAACACTTTAGGTTGGTGTTCTTGTGACAGTACTAGATATGGCAAGGCTAATTAAAAATAATCGAATCCTTTTTAATAGCAATACTTTTCCTCATAAAGAAATGAGTATAAGAGTATTGTTAGCTAAGGAAAGAATTCTCAAATTAATTCAAGATTGGGACGAAGAGCAAATTAAACCATGGAGTTTGCCAGAATTACTACTTCAACTTTCTAATGATTTAAAAACTATTATTGAAAGTTTGAAACAACATGAAGAAAAGCGTATTGAAAGTGAGCAAGCGGCTAATCTGGCAGTTCAGAAAGATCAGGAGGAACAGGCAGCTCAAAGTTTTACTCTAAATTGTAATTTTCCTATGATTGACGATGATGATGACGATTACACTATTCAATATAAGGAATATCTTGAGAGATCGTCTAAAGCAATCACACCCGACTTACCAACCGAGGAACTCGATAACTCTCTAAGTATGGGGGACAAGCGTCTTAACACTATTCCGGAAATGGAATCGGACAAATTAATAAAGTCTAGTGTTGAGAACCTTGTCCCAATCCCAAGTGAGTCCAATGGTATTTCCAAAGATATTTGTGATGTGCCGTCTTGTGATAATGATCATTTTGATGCCAAATTTGGACTTATTAACTCTTTTCTTAGTCGAGATATTTCGATCACATCTCCTAAGATTGATTTTCTTCCCGAGGAGTTTGCCGGTGAACTCGATCTTATTGATCCAACTCTACTGGGAATTGATGAAGACGATTTTGATGAAGAAGAAGGAGCGATTGATATTGATATTCTTCAAATTGAGAACGAAATTCTTTGTGAGAAATTATTAAATGTCAATATTCTTATTGATAAGATCGAAGCATTGAATCTTACTCCTTCTATTCCTTTTGTGCTCGAATATCCCTCCTCTTCTCTTATTCGTTTGTGGATAGTGTAGTGACATTCTGTATGAGGGAGTTTTCTTTTTTTTTGATTCATTTCTTGTTTCGGAAGACTCGATACCACCGAGTATTGAGAGTGATTTTTACTCGGAAGGGGATATCATTTTTCTTAACGACTTACTTAACAATGATCCTATTCCCGAGTATGAGCGTTTTACCTTCGACATTGAGCCCAATGCGCCCGTGATTAACAATTTTGATGAGCTTAATGAAGACAAATGTTTTGACCCAGGGGGAGGTGAGATTGTTTTTTCTCCAAATGTTGAAGATGACGATTCCTTCACATTTGTCATTTAGAATTTTCTCCTGTTGCTCACCTACCCTGAGGATTCTCTTTTACTTCTCTCCATCGGAAGTAAAGACACCATTTTTAACCCTGGCATCTTCACTCAGAGCCGGTGGCATTTCATCAGGATGGAAACTTTTCATGTGCTTAATGTTTATCCAAACATTAATGAAAGCCCGATTGAGATTTTCTCTTCCATTTGCTCCCCCATGGACAACTTAATTCGAGGTCGAGTCAAGCTCGTGACTCGGTTAACAAAAACAAGCGTTTCTATCTTCTTATCTATTTTCTAACATTTGATGTGAGGAGGCCCGCCTCTTCCTTTCTCGTGTTTCGTGTTTTGTGGTTTTTTGTCCAGGATTGCCCGGATTTTGAAGACTCTCGTGCTCGGTGTTTTGTCCATCGTTCACTCGCTCTTCAAATCCTTCGCATGCTTATATTGGGAATCCGATATCCTAATCTTATCGACTAACGTTTATCTTTTACTACTTAATAAAACGGCTTTAAGATTGCGGTAGAGACCCCTTTATATCAAGATTATGCATTGAAATTAGTATGGGGGTATCAATCTCACATTGAGGACAATGTGTAGTTTTAGTATGGGGGGGGGGATCTATCGATTTGATTATACCTGCAACCGTTGTTCTCACGTAACCCGTTTTTCCACCAAAAATATGTGATTTATGTGAAAATAGCAAAATTTAAAAATTTTTGTGCATAAAAAAAGTGATAAATGTTGGAATAAAGTGATGAAATAAGTGTTGTGACACAAATAAAGGTGAGAACAAGAAATAAATTTTGATCCGACCGGTTTTATACCTTAGCTTTTTCCTTAACATATTTAAATCGAGTTTGTTGCTAGTCTTATGTAGGCTTATCCATTATGCCGAGCTCGATTTATTAGAATTAAGATTGTTGCCAGTCTATGTGACTTGTTAAAGTGCCGATCTTAATTTGCTAGGCTAAGCATTCGCGAGTCTCTTTCTTAGAGATTTTAAATTGCGAAGAACGAGAAATGATAGTGTTAATTATAAGTCATGATATTAAGCGTGGAATAGTTGGTTTTCTTTAGAGCTTATAAGTATTAATTGTGGCTTTTTCTCCCATTAGCTTGTTTCACTTGTATATTAATAATGTTTAATAAATAAGGTTGTCCGGTTCAACTTAATCTTTAGTGACTTTCCACTAACTTGGAAGACGATGCCAATAAAATAGGTACACATCAGGATTTGAAATTTTGGCATACTATATATGTATCATATGAATAATTGCTTTACTTACACCTTAAAGAGCCTTAGGGTATATGGTGTAAGTAGAGTTATTCATGAGATTACTTATTCCTTAAAGAGCCTAAGGGTATATGGCGTAAGTGATTAAATTGTTCATACCTTAAAGAGCCTTAGGGTATATGGTGTGAATGATTGAATCATGCTTAATAAATGATTTGTTTGTACCTTAAAGAGCCTTAGGGTATATGGTGCAGATTAAATCTCACTTGATTTATGTCTTAAAGAGCCTTAGGGTATATGATGTAAATCAAGTTAAATAAATAAGTAGCCTAATAAAAGCCAAATTTCGGTCACCTCGATGTGGACCTCATCGGTTTTCAAGGATAAGGGAAGAAGCTAATTTTTATCTTCAACCGTCCCGCTTTATTTTCGGATTTAATAAGTATCGAAATAAAGTCTTAAAGAGCCTTCGGGTATATGACTTAAATAAAATCTTGAGATACAAAATTAGGAATAAGGGAGAAAAATTAATACACAATTAGTATTTATGAGTAGTGTTAGTATCATGACTTGTATTTGACAATGATCTTGTTTTTAAGCTTAGTATGGAAAAGTGAAAGTTGGGGACGATGAATTTATTTTGCTTGTTCCATGATCCTAAGTATTATCGAAGAATAATGAAAACACAATGTTATGAGGTGTTGAAGTATGGAAGGTTATGAAAAAACATAAAAAAAGGAAAAATGTTGAAAATGGAAAAACGGGGCTTTTCAGAGTTGATGCTTCTTTAATCCCTTAAGATGAATACTTAGCTACTTTTTGAGGTAATTAATCAAGGGGGATTAAGATTCTTAGTTTTCTAAAGTATTATTTATAATATTGTGTGAGGACACGGCAATTTCTAAAGTGTTATTTATAATATTGCGTGAGGACACGACAATAGCTTAGTATGGGGGAATTTGGTATGTATTATTTTACACATACCTTTTACCTTATTAAACAAACTAAAAATACCAAAAATGACCAAAAACATGATAAAAATGCACTGTATACGTTTGTTTTGTGATTTGTGTCTTGCAGGTACAGATATTTATCAAAAAGGACAAAAACGAAGCAAAAACAGACAAACCGAGCACGAGAATGGAAAGAGGACGAAAAACCGAGGCTGAAGGCCTACCCATACTCCACGGACGAACCTGGGCCCACTTAATAGCCCGGGTCAGCCCAAGCCCTAAATCTATTAAACCATAACCCTTTATAAAAGCCCAAAACCTTTTGATAATAATCTCGTTGACCATTTAATATAAAATAAACCTCCAAGCCTAATTCATATCAAAATGAGGCCAGCCCAAGTCAACACCTCTTTAAACCTTGGTCAACACATATAGAACGGGTCAAAAAGTCAACTTTACTATTCATCCTCCACTTTTCCCTCCCATTTACCTCCATAGCCACGAGCAGGGTAAATCCACAAAGTACATGTACCCTCTTCCTTCTAGAAACATTCTCCCGACACTCTGACACTCTACTAATGCCACGTTGGCGATCCCAACGCATCTGATTGGAGGATAGGACATGTAAGACAATCAACGATCAAGATCAAAGACGTGGAGGACAAACAATGAATGAAGGGCCAAGATTAGAAGTGGGGGAGCGTCATGGAGCCTAGAAGCTTCGTTCCTTCCCTATATAAAGAAAGCCTCATTCACAGATTCATCATCTAGGAGTAGGAGTAGCTTTAGGATAGCTTATTAGTCGCGTATTTTAGCATATTGTATTTCATTTAAATGTAACTTACTTTTCTAAAGCCTGTAATCTCTTTTAGTTCAATAAAATTCAAGTTTTATAATTCTGTCATTACATTACTCTTTAATACATTTTAGCTTAATCAAGTTTTATAAAGTCATTTAAATAAGCTCATAAGCTCTTCTACTTATAAGCTACTGCTTACTCACTTAAGCTTAGCTGAAAGCTTAAGCGAATGAGGTTTCCATTTTAACAGTCTCAAAATTCACTAAATAAGCCAAATGGGATGATAAGCCAATTCTGGAAGGGCTTATAGGGCTTATTTTTACCTTGTTTCATAAGCTAGCACTATAGATAAGCTCATTTGAGCAATTAAAAGTCCCTGTTTAGCTGGGACAAAGGTACTATCTCTTTTACTTTTAATTTAGCTTAAAAATTCCGTTTAGCTTATTGTTCTGCTTATGCTTAAATATCTGCTTATTATTGCTTATAATTGCCTAATACTGTTTCATTAGTCTTAATATTGCTTTAAATTGTTAAATTATAGTTTAGATTAGCTTAGTTCTTAATTTTGCTCTAAACTGCCAAAAAAGCCAAAAATATGCTTTATCATGTAGCTTATTATAAGGTGCTTATTTCCTATTAGTATTTGCTTATTTGATCCTAATTTGCTTTGATAGTCATCTGTTCTCATAAGATTTAAGCTTAATCACTTTTTTCTAGCTTAATATGGAAAATCATTTTTTTAAAGGAGTGTTTGGATCTAACAGTACTAACATAAGTTAGTACTGTTAGACCATTTTTGTCACTTGAATTCAATTTCATAAGCTCAAACTTGGTCTTAGAGTGAGTTTAATTCAGTTCTTAAAGGTCTAAATTCAAGTTGTATGGTCTTAGCAACTATATTTTGAATATGTGGCCTCAAAGTTGTTTCTACATGTTTATATGGTTTGATCTTTGATCATTGCTTTTTGGTGTTCATTTCATGCAAATTTAAGTCTCAACATAGTGAGTTAATCAAGTCCTTAAGTCTGCAATATTGAATTTAAGTTTTGACTAAAATTTTGGTTAATTGCATCAGATGGTTAAACTGCAAATAACCATTTTTCAATCTAAAATTTTTCAAGCTATTTTAAGTAAGAATTAGGTTTTTGAAATTTTAGAGCACATCAAGTCCATAGCAAATTTGAATATTATAGGCATAAATTGTTTTTAAAAGCTTATTTAGTTATCTGTTTTTAGGGCTGCAATTTGCACTTCTCAAATTTCAAAAATCCAAAAGAAAAATCAGCATATGCTTATTAATCTGTCAATTTTCTTTTTCTAGTTTTATTACTACTCCATTCTTCTTATATTTGTTTTATATGTAATTTGGATGTTCTAGTTAATCTGTTTTCAGTTGTCAATTGATTTCATATGTTAAATTGGTCTTAAATATAAGCTCAAAGATGGGAAAATTTTCCTTTTAAAACTGCTAGTTTATGATTGTTTTTGTTTTCAGCTTTCCAGAGTTTAACAGCTTAAGCTTGTTTGTTTCTAGTCTCATTTTCCTATTAGAGTCTAGGTTTTGTTTGGATTTCAGCTTATTAGATTTTTCTTTTGCTTATTTAGCAAAAAAGCCAAAACAGTTTAGACTTTTAGTTCATTCTTAGAAATTGCATTCTGTCAACTTTTGATTAGCTTAATCTAGCTTATTTGTAGTTTTCAGAAAAAGTTTTAGTTATAGATTTTGCTTATTTTCAGTGGTCCTTTAAGATTTTGCAAAAAGATTTTAAAAATAAAATGTTTTCTAAAAAGAAAAGGTCATGGGGGTCGAACCCATGACCTCTCCCTTAGTATACCCAACGTCCCACAACACACACTCAATGCCAACTGCCCTAGGGTCTTTTTCAGTTTTAATCTTGCACTATTAAATTAATATAGTCATTTTTAGTTTAAGCTTATTAGGCGTTTTTGCTTATTTTTCTGCTTATTTGTTTTAGCTTATTTTCCTGTTTAATTTTTCTTAAGTCTAGATTTGTGCAAAGTACTTTTCATAATTTTTCTAGAATTTTTAGGATTAGTTTACTATTTTTAATTAATTTTCTAGATTAAAATCATTTTTAATTCATAATAAATAAAATAAAAATCAAAAAAATATAATTCTTTTTCTGAAAATTATTTTAAGTCATTTAGGATTTATAGAAATTAAATTTGCATTAATAGGGCTTAAATTTGTCATAGTTGGTTAATTAGTCGCGTTTTTACTTTCCCGTTAACATTTTCGAGCTTAATTTCTTAAATGCTTTAAATGCTTTTATTGTTTACTTGCTTTTACATGTTTTTATGCGTTTTCATCAGTAGAATTAGATACCAAATCAAAATCTTTATAAACCATTCAAAACGCGCGATCACGAACGTTACCGAATGTTAATTCACGCTTCGCCGAGGGAAAACGACCCACAAGTTTTTTGAGACAACTTTGGTTAAAAGTTTGTTTCTTAAATCCGATGGAAAATACTTGCTATACTATAGTTGTTTACATCCTTATATACTTATATTATATATAGTGTGTTTGGAGCGTATCATTGGTTTCTTCTTATTCAAAGCTTCACAACAAGCTCTAATACCACTTGTTGATCCTATTAAACAGATCTTGAACTCCTTAGCTTGATGTAAGGTTTAGTATCTTTGGATAAATCCAAAGGCACTAAGATTGAAACTTTGAGTTAAACTATACGAAATCTAGTTTATAACACTAAGAAGAATAACAATATTGAATGTTTAACACACAGAAATATAACCAAAACAATAAGGTCTAATATATTAATACGAACACTCTTTGACAGTGTTAGGGTTTACAACCTTGAAGCTATGAAAAACTATAAAAGACTGATATATCTTGATCTATTCCTAATTTAACTCATGCATATCATAATAGCAGTACTAACTATACAAGACTAGCAACACTGACAATATTAACTATACTGGCAGTACTAACAATGTACTGGCAGTACTAACTAATATAACTAACAGTACTAATGACTTAGACTATTTTTATGAATCTTCATCAGCAGCATCAACTCTGAACCAACAGTAGTAAATTAGTACCAGCAGTAGTAACTCAGAATTCCCAACACATTTTCTTGTCATGAAAATCACAGTCTTTGATTAAATGGTTGAAACTCCCACATACAAAACAAGCTTTCTTTATAAACTCAAAACCATTTACTAGTTTCTGAGTCATCATTCCATTTTAGTTTCTTCTATTACCCATAGGACTTTGACTTTTCCTGGGATACTCTACTTGCTTATGTGCTGAATAATCACGTAAATATGGGTAGACAAGACATCCAAAAGCACGAAAATTTGTGTAGTTTGGCAGCCTTGAATATA
>BQNB010198554.1:0-11125 GCA_026074375.1 Tanacetum coccineum | reverse complement strand
GATGGATTACTCGCTGATGGTATCCTTCAGCTTACTCACTCGGTGAGTTACAAAGCTGAAGCCATTAGTCCTCTGATGAATGTCCTTGAGTCCAGAGTCTCACTCCCAGAGGAGTTAACTCAGTGAAGTTCATCAGCAACTAGAATTCCCTTAATCACTATCTGAGTGGTGTTCAGGGACCTCTAGGTGTACACTCCGTACCTCCACCCGAGATACCGGTATGAGCATATCCCTACAATTGAACTAAATTTCCAACAATCCTCCCCAATTTAGTACAATTCTTTTGCAAAAAAAATAACACATAAAACAAACAAGTGCATAAATGAAAATGTCTTGAGGATTGAATTTCTATCTTAGTAAATACACGTTCAAATATTCGAGAATCAGGGTGTTCTAAGAATTGAACCCTTCAACCCATTTGAGTACCTAAAGGTAAATACACACAAGTTTTCAAGTACTTAAATGCTCCTGACACTATTACATAGCCATGTGTCCATATCCAATTCATAAATGTTATAAGACCCAAAGTCCATGATCCCTGAGGCGGCAAAACCACAACATTTACATAGGTGGTTTCTCTTTATTCATGCTCATGCTGAGCATTTTTTTCAAAGAAATTAATCATTGAGAAGTTAGCAACTTCATCCTCCTTTCAGTAGGTTCCAAGCACATCATTGGGATGATTTGTAAAACATGTGCTTCAGGCCCTCTGAATGTTCAGCTTTTCACATTGAACTCAGCTGCCAAGTTTTCTCAGCAGGGAGTTGGGTGTCCTAGCATTTAGTGACTTCATTGGACTTTAATCCCATCCCTTTAGCAGACTTTAAAACCAAGTCTCTAGCCAGACCCTTCGTCAAGTGATCAGCTAGGTTTTGTTGAGACCTTACAAACACTATGGATGTCACCCCATTCATGATTAGCTCACGAATCATGCTATGCCTGACACATAGGTGTCTGGACTTCCCATTGTACATCTGGCTATAAGCCTTTGCCAATGTAGCAGCACTATCACAGAGGATAGAAATAGGTGCTATAGGTTTGGACCACAATGGAATATCAAGGAGCAAGTTTATCAACCATTCAACTTTCTTACCGGCAGCTGCTAAAGCCACAAATTCAGATTTCATTGTTGAACCAGTGATGCAAGTTTATTTCTTGGAAGCCTAAGAAATTGCACCACCACCAAGCATGAATACCCAGCCACTTGTAGATGAATTATCTTCAGTGTTGCTGATCCAGCTTACATCAGTGTAACCTTCCAACACTGAAAGATAACCAGTATATGTCAATCTATAGTCCATGGTTTTCTTTAAGTACTTCCGTACCCGCTGAATTGCTTGCCAGTGCTGAGTACCAGGGTTACTAGTATACCTGCTTAGTTTACCCACAACAAAAGTAATATCAGGCCTTGTACAAGTCATGGCATACATCAAGCAGCCAATCACCCTAGAATACTCAAGTTGAGATACAGCCTGACCATTATTAGGCATCAGCTTCTCACTTGTGTCCATAGGAGTACTAACTTGAGTGCAATCAAAGTAATTGAATTTCTGCAGTACCTTCTACAATATAGCGACTGAGAAATTGCTATTCCATTTACTTTCAAGGTTTAATCATAATTCCTGAATACCAAGGATAACATCACCTCCCCACATGTCCTTCACAGAGAGACTTGATGACAAAAATTCCTTTGTCAGGTTAACCTGAACTTTGTTAGTGCCAAATATCAGCATGTCATCAACATATAGGCAAATGACGACTCCTTTACCAGATTCATAAAATTTTCTATATAAACATTTGTTAGCTTGGTTAAGTAAATAACCAATAGACAAAACCACTTTATCAAACTTTTGATGCCATTGCTTAGGTGCCTGCTTTAGTCCATAAAGAGACTTAATCATTTACCACAACATGTTTTCATTGCCAGGGTATGAATGAAGCCCTGAGGTTGTTTTCATATATATGACCTCCTCATACCAAGTCATCATTCAAGAAAGTGTCTCACATCCATCTGATAAATAAATCAGATTAGAATTGATGTCATAGCAAATCAGCAGTCCTATGGTACAATACGTTGCCTACTAAGCAGAAGTATCAAAGTAATTTTTTATATCCTGAACTTTGTTTATAACCACTGAATGACCAGCCCTGCCTTGAACTTTTCAATAGTTCCCTCTACCTTCAGGTTTCCTATTGAAGATCCATTTGAGCAAAAAGTTTACAACCTGACGCAGATTCACCAACTCACCCCAAGTTTTTTGCCCATAGATGGATTCCATCTCAGCATTAAATTGTTCTTTCTAGAAATCCACATCTTATGACTCATTGCTCATCAAATGTGATTGGGGTCATCCTTAAAATAAAAGCAAACAGATGTTTGGCAAAGACCATCCCCTTGTTCCCTTCAATTAAATATTAATTGAAATTCAGTTCCAAAATCCTTTGAGTCCCTATTCCTTTGCTTTTTTCTAAGTTCAGAACTCGAGGTTGATTTAATCAAACCTCATCATGGCCCCTTCATGGACCCACTTTGAACCACAATGGTCTTCATTCCATTAAGGAATACTGAGACTGGTCTAGGGACTTGAATAGAATCTATTCTCATCAAAGGGATAGTAAGCCCCATGAGTTCAATTATTGAGTCAATTGCTACTCGAATCATTAGGTTCAATAACATAGTACCTATACAGCCCTTGGAATGCTCAGCATATCATAAAAAAGATCATTCAATGCTCATCCCCTCCTTCTTAATTTCCACCCACCACAAAGTTTTTTAGCTTTGGATCCAGGGAGTCTTTAGAATGCCACTATAACCCCAAACCCTAGTCCGTTCAGTTTGGTTTTCCTAAATCCTGAGCTTTGGTATAGGGACTGAAGAGAATCTATTCTCATTAAAGATAGTATCCCTTGATTCAATTATAGAGTTAATTGAAACTGAGTCATTAGGTTCAAAAACATAGAACCTAAAAGCCTTGGAATGCTCAGCGTATACAACAAAGATGCATTCAATGCCTCTTTCACCCAAAGTTTTAGCTTTGGATCAGGGAGTCTTACAACTGCCCTACAACCCCAAACCCTGAGGTAGTTTAGGTTTGGTTTCCTTTTAGTCCAGAGTTCATAAGGGGTAATCATGTTCCTCTTATTGAGAACCCTATTTAATAAATAGCAGGTTGTTAGCATAGCTTCACCACAGAACCCTTGACTCAGTCCTGAGTAGGACAACATGGAATTAACCATGTCTTTTAGTACTCTATTTTTCCTTTCAGATATACCATTTTGTTATGGAGTATAGGGCAGTCATTTCATGGATAATACCAACATACTGAAAATACAAAGTATCCATGTACTCACCTCTCTTATTAGTCATAAATCTTTGGATTTGGGACCCTTGTTGTAATTCAACTTCAGTTTTAAATACTTTAAGTTTATCTAATGCTTCATCCTTAGTATGTAATAAACTAACATAGCAAAACCTAGAAGCATCATCAATAAATGTCACAAAGTATTTTTTATTCCCCAGTGAAGGAGTAGCATGCAGATCACATAAATCACTGTGGATCAACTCCAAAACTTCAGTTTCACGTTTTACATTTTGAAATGATTTATTAGTTATTTTGTTCAGCATGCAAGTTTTACGCTTTTCAGTGTCCATGTCAAAAGATGAGATTAACCCGTCCTTAGACATATCTTGCATCCTCTTAAAGTGGACATGGCCCAGTCTAGCATGCCATAGGATTAAATCATTCAGTTTAGAGGTTGACGTAAAGGCTGAAGCAATATTATCATTATCAATATTAAGCATGAACATTTGATTACTCAAATAACCAAAACTAATAAACACACCATGTTTGGATAAAATAATTTTATTAGATTCAATCACTTGTTTATAATCACAATTATTCAAAACGCTACTAGAAACTAAATTCTTCCTTATATTAAGAACATGCAAGACATTAAACAACGAAACAATCTTTCCAGAACTAAAAAATCTTTCCAGAACGAAACAATCCTTATATTAGAAACCAAAGTCTTACTTGATGCATCCTCAGCCATATATTTGGCCTCCAAGGAATCCCATAGTTCTTTTCAAGATTCAATATTTTAGTAAATATCAAACAAAAGATCAGACATATCTTTGAGGATTAGACCTCTGCAGACATAGTCATCATTTCCACTTATTCCTTTTCCTGATTTGTTTCACGGTTGCATCATCACCACCATCTTCAGGAATAAGAGAAGTCAACACATACACCACACTCATGTTGGAAAGCAATAAGTGCATCTTCTTCTGCCATCTTATAAAGTCCACCCCTTTAAACTTGTCAAGCTTGACAAAGTTTGAAGTCATGTATTTCATAGCAGCAGCATCCATTGATTATCATAAAATAATCTTCTTTGATTGTTGGTTGTAGTAGATCCCAGATCAGGGTGAAGACAATCAATAGCCTAGCTAATTACCAAGATGATTACCGGATATCACTTGAAGTCGTGTAATCACTTTCCAAAGAAGATTATTCGACCATATGCCTGGGTTACACGAATACCTCCTTGGGATAAAACCAAGTGTTTGTTCTTGTTCTAGGCACATATCAAGAACCCTGCGTTTCTATGTGTTTTTGTTTTCTGTGTATTTTCCATGCAATTGTGATCCCTATTTATAGGGATTTACTCAAAACCTAATAATGGAATTAATGAGAGATTAATGGCCAATTAATCTCTTTCATAATTATCCTCCATAATTTAGGAATTAGTGATTTCATGACCAAATTAAATATGGTCAATTAATGCAGTCAAATCTGCCACTTAAATAAGCAAATAACCACCCATTTAATCAAACTACTAAAAGAGTCAGGGAAAATCAGTGACTTGATGGGTGTACACTTCGTACCTCCAAACCCATTTCTAAGTATGATCCAATTCCTATAATTGCACTAAATTTCCAACAAGTAGAACACTATAGTAAGCTATGGCAGTATAAGCAAGCAATTCTAAACAAAAATCCATGCTTTACATGTGAATTAAAGACTGGAGTGAATGATGAGGATGGAAAACTTTACTGTAAGAGGTTTTATGTTTGTTTTCATGGTGTAAAACATGGATGGCTTGAAGGTTGTAGGAAGATTATTGGTTTGGATGGTTGTTTTTTGACCCATATATGCAAGGGGCAACTTTTAACTGCCATGGGCAGAAATGCAAATAACCAGATGTTCCCAATAGCTTGGGCTGTTGTTGGAGTTGAAAAGAATCAGAATTGCTGATGGTTTCTATCATTACTTAAGGATGACTTGAATCTGGGAAATGGAGGAGGCATCAGTATGATATCAGATGGACATAAGGTATGTATAGAACTGTAATATTTGTCAATTCTGTTAATATTATTCCCTTATTATTATTTTAACTACTTGCCTTACTCACTATTGTTATGGATTGATTCAAGCTGTTGCAGACTGGTTACCCAATGCTAAGCACATACAGTGTACCAGACACATTTATGCCAATTTCAAGAAGAGATGGAATGGGTTATAGTTTAAGAGGCTTTTCCGGGCTGTTGCTGCAATATCAATAGAGATAGTCTTTTTACAAAAAAATAGAATAAATCAAGATGTTAGATGAGAAGGCACATGAATGGTTGGTGGAAAGGAATCCTAATTCATGGTGCAGAGCATATTTTGAGATGGACAGATGTAGTGCAACTTTTGAGAATGGGATTTCAAAGAGTTTTAACTCAAGGATTCTAGGAGCTAGAGGAAAACCACTAATAACCATGTTGGAGGACATTAGGGTTTATCTAATGCAAAAGATGTGGTGCATGAAAATACTAGCTTTTAACAATAAGGACTCAATCGCACCATCAGTTAGAAGATAGCTGGAATACAACAAAAATATTCATAGGTATATGATATCACTTTTACCTTTATTTACTTTTGATATTTATGATTTAACTTAACACACTTACTATTTCAAACAGGCATTGGTTAGTGTTTCCAAGTGGTTATAGAATGGTAGAGGTGAAAAGGGGAGATCATTCTTTTAGTGTTAACCTACACCAAATGAAATGTGTCTGCGACATGTGGCAGTTGAGTGGGAACTTTGTGTTCATGCCATGGCTGGGTATATGCACATGAAGATGAATCCAGATTTGGGAGTTGATGAATGGTATTCTTAATGTAAGTGGTATGAAGCCTATTATTTTTCAATCAATCATGTTTATGGACCAAAGTTTTGGAAACCAACTAGTCAACCACCATCATTACCTCTTGTTAAGAGAAAGATGCCTGGGAGGCCTAGAAAAAGGAGAATTAGACATCCAACAAAAGATGAGGACCATGCAGTTACTAGGGTGGGTAGAGTTATGCATTGCCACAAGTGTTGGAAAACAGGATACAACAATACAAGATGCACTAATCAAGAAAGACCAAAACCTGCCTATTTGATGTCAAAAGGTATTATGTTTTATGAGGCCCTATCAAGCAGCATGCCATCTCACACTGCTACACCATCTACTTCAAACACTATGCCACCACCTCCTACACCATCTACTTCAAACACTATGCCACCACCTCATAGACCATCACCATCTACTTCAAACACTATGTCACCGCCATCTGGTTCTAACACTATGCCACCACCTCCTACACCATTTAGTTCTAACACTATGCCATCACATGCTACACCTGGTTCAAACACTAGTGCAGATTCTAACATTATGCCATCACATGCTACAACTGCTTCAACATGAACAAATAAAGGCAAGTGTCTTTTGATTCCTAAAAAAAGAGGCAGACCTACCAAAAGTAGTGCTTTTAGCATCAGAGGTGGTTCTAGGGGTGGTGCAATCAAAAGAGGTAGAAGTTCAAGCAAAAGAGGTAGAGGTTCTAACACTATGTTATTACAAGGTTTAAGGGATGAATCATCAGACGAGGTAATGTACTAACTTATACTATTTTCACTTTTAATAAATTTATGCAACTGCTATGAATTTTAAGAGGTGTTTGGATAATGAGTAACCAGATATTAACTTATTTAGGAACATCAATTCAAAATGGATATAGAGGCTGTGTATGAAATGGAAAGAGAACAAATTGCAATTGATAAGGATGACCAGTTTTGGGAGGACTGTGCTAGGGAATTTGATCATGTAGAAGAACATAAGGCTCAAGACAAAGCTATGGCAGAAGATGTATCTGCTGGAAAACAACTAATGGCTCAAGAAAAAGGTATGCCAGAAGATGTATCTGTTGGAAAACAACTAATGGCTCAAGACAAAGGTATGCCAAAGGATGTATCTTCTAGATAACAACTAATGCTTGAAGACGACTCATTAGAAATTTAAGCAGACTTACCGACACAGAAAAACACAGTTGAAGCCAACCCAAAACCTATAAGATCCAAGAAATCCAAGGCAGCTGAAGATCCAAATAAGATGAGGATTTTTCACAAGAACAGAGGGAAATCTGAAAGAATCTTCGATCAAAAAATGAAAATTTTCAAGTTTGATGAGCATGATTATAGATCTACTCCATATAAGGCATTTGATGTTTAATGATGTTGTTTTATTTATGTATTTGAACATTTTAGTCTTTGTAGATGTGGATGAACAAAACACTACCTTTTGTAATCTAGTTCAAACACTAGATGGATAGGGTTTGCAGCCAATGGTTGCATATTTTGTAAGACAATTGCTCCATTTTGTACCCTACCATGTGGTACCAAGAATATATGTAGATGACTTATGACTTTTTAAATTTTCCCTTTTGTTTTTACCCATTTTTTGACTTTGGTAGTTGTGTTTCTTGTTTGCCATTAAATTTCCTTTAGTGTTAAAGTGCAGTCAACAAAGCTGGACCACTTTCATTTTGTGTCCTATATACCAAAAATACCATTATTTTCTTGTATCCTTAAACCATTGTATTTGCTTTAGTGTTGTGTTGTCTGATCTTGAATCCATAAACCACATACAGTTAAGCATACAATTTAAAAACACACAACAATAAATTACAAAAATTTGTACAAAACTGCCATCGTAGTGGCTTCCATTAACTGCTTACAAGAAGCTGTGGAAATTATCATTCATTACAACCAAAACTTACAAACTACAAACCAAACTACAAACAACATAGGGAATAACATAAACATAGCCTACAAACTACATTTTCATCACCATAAACACCACCACCATGCAAGCAATCACGATCTTCATAAACCTGTAACTTTTTCTGCTTCATTCAAACTTTGACACAACCCATCATGCTCAATTTGAAGCCTTTCCTACTGATCTTGAGCCCTTACATGTTCAACAAACAGAAACCTTTGTTTAGGATGCCGAGTCACATTCAAACATCTGATACTTATACCAAAGACTGCTAATCTCAAGATTAATCCACCAAAAGTCATTACATTTCTTCTTACCAGTAATATGAATAGGAAAGGTAAAACGTTTAAAAACACCATGTCATCAATTAGAACTGAGCTTATTGGTTTTTATGACTTATTTGAATACTAAGAAAAAAGTTAAACACCATATCATCTACCTAGAGTCGTACTTAGAATAAAATTAAGAGCATTTATTTACATTCGAATTGCGACAGTTTAGAAATCGCCTAGCAGGGTTCAAATCTGTCCAGGACACGCGTTTAACCAAAAGAAGTCCACATTTGCAATTAGTTGGTAATCTACGACGAGAAGTGGTTGATGATGATGACATTTGCAATTAATTTGAAAAGTAGTGTATTAATTATGGTTGATTATTTGCAATTAGGGTTCATAAGAAGGGTGAAAAAAGGGGTAAAATGGTTTTATGATTTTGTGAAAAAGTGTTATAAAAGAAAATCGAGTCAAAAACCGGGTCAAAATATGGACTAACCCATCATACCTGGATTTTAACCGGCCACCGTGGATTATGAAAAAAGAAATTTTAATTCATTAATAACGTGAAAAATACCGGCTACTAGCGGGTTTCATGGTTCATAATGGTATTTTTTTTATACGTTGTTTATAATGATACACATAATATAATACATTGTTCATAAATAATATTTACCCCAAATAGAAAGATAAAAAGAATAACGGGAATTCTTAATGCAAGGTTTTCATTATATCTTTACAAAATTGATATATTAGCAAGAACCAACCACGGAATCCAAATCATCCGATTTTGCCCGTATCAAATATTGGTAATGCATAATCTCTTTGATTGGTTAAATATGCCATGCTTTCTACCATGCGAAGAAATTAGTAAGATGAAAAATCATTTTGGGTTACGTTTAAAGTTAAAAAACATGTATAATCGATAATACATAAAGTCTGTTGAAAAAAATTAAATGCAAAAAATGTGTGGTTATTAATAAATAGGCAAACAACTAATGTATATTATAATATGACAAAAGTTCCATGTAGAACATTATATAATTAAAGAACAATCCATTCCATCTCAACCATCCATTTTATTTCTATCTAATCCTTTAAATTAATTTTTATTTTAATTTAATTAAAAAACTCACTTTCATCATATTTTTTAAAAATTAAATATCTCACAAACCGTTAATCGTTACGTAAAACGAAACATACCATCGCGACGAGAATTAAATCATCTTTCCTATAGAGAAGGCACCTTCATAACTTTCGACAATAAATTTTTTTTGATTTTTTTTCAGTCACGTTTGAAAAAATCACATGTGATTTGCATCACAATCATATTATTATGATGCTGTATTTTGTAAAAAAACTTACCTTTATTTGTCTTCTCATGTGGAAGATGATTGGCACCGATGAAGCAACAATCTGTGTTGGCATTGTCATTAGAAAGAGCAAAAGTAACATGTAAGAATCCGCGTACCTTTTTCAAAAGATGACATATATTGTTAGCCTTAAAATATGGTGACATATCGGAATTACATTAGTTTTCATTAGGCAAGAACTACAGGGACTATAACTGTTAAGATAGTATAGTGTCCCTTGTCTTGACCTATATATACCCCCTCCATACTTCCATGGAGGGGTGAGGATTCATTTTGTAAAAAGAGTGTGTGTTCTTGTTTCTCTCTCTAGACACACACCTCTTCCCATCTTTTTCCTTTCTCTCTAATAATATGGCTAAACATTTGTTCAATCCTCCCCGACCTCCGGATTTTCTTTGTTAGCTAGTGATTTCTTATTATAACAATTGGTATCAGAGCTAACCGGGGGTGTATTGTATTCGAGTGTGTTGTGTTTGTGATTTCGTTTTTTATGAGCTCATTGGTTCGGCGTTGTTCCTTGGCTTACAAGCGTTTCGTCATAGTCATTTCTTGCGTGGCTAAGACAAACACAAGGACGGAAAGAAGAAAAGAACGAGCTAAGTACTTGTGTAGACCGAACGAGTTGCTTCGTAGAGATAGCCGAACGAGCAAGATTTTAGTTTGGATCGAACGAGTATCATTCCTTTGAGGATCGAACAAGTATCTTCCCTTGTGGATCGAACGAGCTTCATCTTTGTTTAAGGACCGAACGAGTGCATTCTCAGTGTGGACCGAACGAGCAAACTCCTCAAGGATCGAACTAGCTTATACTCAAGGATTGAACAAGGACAATCGAACTAGAGGATCGAACTAGCGTTCATTTAGAACCGATCTAACCAATCGAACTAGAGGATCGAACTAGCTTTCTTTTTGGACCGAACAAAACCATCGAACTAGCAATAACCGAACGAGCGGACCGAACGAACGGAAAAATGCAAGGACCGAACGAGCAAAATTTTTTTTGGACCGAACGAAATTTTTTAGAAAACTTGTGTGACGAAAAGGGTTTCAGTAAAACAGCCATAACTTTTGATCCGTAAGTCCGTTTTAGGCCCGTGACCTCTCAATCGAACAAGTGACAACAAAAAGAATCGAACTAGAAGGCATGCTTCAAAGACCGAACTAGCTCTCACTTCAAGGATCAAACGAGGGTTGTTTAGTTTTCAATCGAACTAGTTAAATCACTTGTGGACCGAACAAGAGAACCGATCTAGTGAAAATCTCTTGAGACCGAACTAAAGGATCGAACTAGTTGATCTCTTTTAGAACCAAATTACATAACCAAACCAACGAACCGAACAAGCATGAACCGAACTAGGTAATTTTTATAAGAACCGATCTAGAACCGA
>BQNB010198546.1:0-11126 GCA_026074375.1 Tanacetum coccineum | reverse complement strand
TGATTCACTGGATGCAATTAACTTTCTTTTAATGTCAAACATCTTTCCAGTGGGTGACCACCTAAGGCGCATTCTAGGTTTACTAGGCTTACGTGAAGCAAGTCTTTCTTTGAACCCTACATTCTTCGGTTTCCAGATCTGTGCCTTATGTTTCGTTTGATTTGCAATATTAGAAACATTTGCCTTTTGTTTCTTACTACGAGAATTCATGCCATTCACATAATTAAGCGCACAAGCATCATGATTTGCAATAATTAAACATTGCTTACACATATCAAAAACAATTTTAGATTTATCATTCCGAATATAAAGCTTAATGTTATTACATTCAGATGACATATGTTTCTTATTCTTAGAAAGCAGTAAATTCCTAGGGTGATCTTCTACTTCGACTTCTTTATTCTTGATGCGACTACTCTTAGACGCAGAAGGGACCCTATCATTCTTTGTATTGATCCTAGGCTGTGGCCTTCTGGTCTTAGTAGTGATGTCTACTCCTGTACAAGAGAAACCATTTGAGTCAGAATTAGCAGCTTTCTGAGTGATAACATGAGGTTGTGGAACAGTGATCGGACTTGTCCTAACGCTTGCATTAATAGGTTTGTTAGGCACAGACTTAACTTCCCTAGAACTCTTAAAAGGATTAATCCTTAACATTCCAGGGGCAATCACTTTATCATTCTCAACAACCTTTGATTCTCTGGTGGTGGGTACCGAGTTTGAAATGACCGGATTTGACAAATCATTCGTCTTATCGACCTTCTAAGAAACCCGAGTTTTTGAAAAAGTTGGACGTTCAGATTGAAATGCATTTGTTTGTCTTACAACAAACTGGTTTCTTAAAGATTGCAAAAACGGTTTCATCTCGGTCGATTGATTTGCAAATTTAGTATTCATACTCGTACCTTTGGAGGTGTCCTTTTGTTCAGAAACCTTATCGAACAACTGAGCTCTTTGCTTAGCATTTTCATAAATCGTGTATGTAATTTGTTCTGCAAAGAGCCAATTATTAATTTGGTTTGAGCCCGTGTCACATTTATAGAGTCAAACAGGTTCTTGTACGCGGTCTTAAGATGAGCATTTCCTTTTTCATAATTCTGGACCTGAAACTCTAGTTCTACGTTCTCCTTTTCAAGTTTCTGAGGCAAAGGATCAAGGGTATTTGATACACATGGGGTATCCTTACATTTACCCTTTTGATCTCCCAACTGAGCATGCAACCGTTCGATCTTTTGTTGCATGTCATTGTAAGCTTTATTGTACGAAATTTTGTCATATTTGCACTCTTCACATTTTTGTAAATCTCTCCTCTAGCGCCTCTACGCTTTCTCCCAGAATTTTAAGGTTGTTTTGAGGCAAAGCGATCCAAGGGTATGTTTCGTGTACCAGCAATGGGGATATCACTGTACATAATCGCATGTCCTCTCTCCTTCTCTGCTAATCTCCACCACACTCACCCATGCAGCTCCTAAGCAAAACATGTCCCCACCACCCTCACCTACCCCCCCCCCCCCCTCCGCACTCCCCTTTCCTAGTTGCACTGTCCACTTGTAAGCTTGATATGAGTACGCAAACCCTTTCTGTCATATCTTGGCACCTAGCATCCCCGCTCACACATTCTTTACCCCCCCCCCCCTGTACCCCTCATGTGTGCACGCTACTATAGACAGTTTTCTCCAGCATATTCAATGTTTCACTCCCTTATTAGTGAATGATACATTTTGCAAATCGTTCTTCGTTGCGTTCAAGCCTCAGTTTGAAAGATTTGATGCATCTACGAACAGAATTATTTTGCACAATTAGACATAATATCCCTCGTACTATTAACAATGCTCTGTCAAGAGACCGCGCAATTTTCTAAGAGATCCAATGCCTTGTGCTTAGCAAGAGATTCATCACAAGGATTTAAGAGTGTCGAACAAAATTTTGCTGCTTCTTTCAAAAATTGTATTGTTGAAATTTTTGCACCTCGCAGAGCATTCTCAACTTGGTAACGATTAGGGAAAAAGTTGTCCATCTTTTTACAATTTTGTGATTCTTGATGTGTGAGCAGTAGAGACGAACCAATTGTGTATATCTAAAAGTCTAATTTTTTGTATTAGTGGCAACGCTGTTGAGTGGAGTCACAATTGTGCTTTTTATCCTCACGTAGGAAATTTTCCGATGCAACACTTGGTGTAGTCAGATCATCCAGAAAAACTCTTCGTTTGGTTATTGAAATTCGATTTAGAAACATTGGGCTTACTTTGGAACAAGTTATTTTGAAGATACAACTCTTCACCTTGTGACTGGCCGTTTTGAGAAACAAAACCCTCACGGAAAGATGATTAATTTTGATGTATTATACTTGCTGGTTTGATTCTCCTTGTATTAGTAGTTTCATTTTGTTTAAGCGACATTCTTTAAGCAAGTTTCCAGGTCTGTCATCCGAATTCATACACAGTCGGAGGTCATGCTTTTTTTATTCATAACTTTGCAATTATACAAAACTCTGTTGTTTCTTGCTTAGCTTGCTTGTAGTTAAAACGAGATTTTGATAACCTAAGCCATTTTCTGTTCGGTCTTAATAATATGTATCGTTTTGTGTAAAGACGAGCCTGGCTCTTAGGGTGGAAAGTCGCATATGTGCATTTCGTTTTGAATCGAGATTGGACCACGTTTTTTAACCAAAAATTTTGATCTTATTCCTTTACTTTTATTCTCATGTTTGAATATTATGAGACTGTTTTTTGTTATCATTGAACCGCTCGATTGTTATTAGTCGCGTATTTTTGAAATCAAACTTCAAACCTTTTTTCTTTTGTCTTCTTGAAAGAGAAAGAACAGTCTGGGTTTTGAACTTTTTCCTTTTGGTTGAAAAGTTGTTTTATGTAAATTTGAAATGGTTCATTACAGTCTCAAGCCCGTGTCCTGTTAATTTGTTTACCTGACTTAAATGACTGTGCGATGTATCTTTTTGAGTAAGACATTGCTCTTGATAAACAGACTGTTGATAAACACCTTTCTAGTTTGTTCATATTTTTCTTGACTAATTTCAATAAACTCCTTTCTTGATTTTTAGATGTAGCAAGCTCATTGTGGTAATTGGCATTTTGTTTCTTTGTTTATTTTTGCAGTGGATTTGACCCGAATGTATTGATCTTTCTCAACTTCAGCAAGCTAATTAATGAAAATAGTAATGTGATTTCATGGTACGCATTGTTTCCTCCACATTTGCTCTATATTAAAGGTGTTGTAACACCACTGTTTCTCCAACTTGTTTCACACTAGAAACTCGAATAATAACAAATTACTAGTGCATATGCTATTAGTACTTGGGTGGTTCAGGAATGGCGCGGATGCGAGTTGGCTCAGGTATATCTGACTGTCCTTCTGAGTTAACATAATATAATTATCTAGTTCACTCTATACAGTTTTTATCCATTAAAAGTGTACCTGTCAGCTGTATCCCACGTCCTAAAGTCTGAATTAGACCGGAGCTTGTTGTCTGAAGGTAGCCGTTGTAAAGCTGTTAACTTTAGCAAGTGTCTCTTCCCAAGAAGTGTGTTGTCAAGCTTAGACAATTAGTTAGATGCTAATAGGGAAGTATGAAAATGCTCATTTGGAAGTCTGAAAGTGATCATACATATGCTTGCCTCGCTAGATGTGGAACTGGTGGATTAATGCAGCATAAAAATAATAGTGACCTGTAAAGTCTTAAGAACAGATTAGTGAATAGTGAGTATGTAGATTGCAAAAAAAGAAATGTTACTACATCTTTATTTAAAGAAAAAGACAAAGAGTTTGCTACATTATAAAATTTTGTTTGCGCAATACAGACAACAAAGACATCATTCTTACATTCATCAGTTTGCTATCTGGATTCTTTAAATTCTTTTGTATATAAACTGCAGATACTGTGAAACGCCTTTTAAACAGTATGTTGATTCTTCATACATAGATCCACACATGACATTTAGAACTCTTCGTAATTATCAATAGAACACATTACTAATCATGTACCAAAAATTTCCAGACAATTTATCATCTTTTGTAAAATATTATAGTCAAAATGCTTATACTATTTGCAGGAAGACTCAATTAAAAATCGCTCAAAATAGTTAAAGTTGTTATATTTTGTGTGGATTTTGGACGCTCGAGTCACAATCAAGAATTAAAATGGGTCATACATGAAAAATGCTATGCTACTGGACCTAGGAAAGTAGTACTGATGCTCCGCATCTATACGCTGATTTTCGTCAGTTAATGCCAGTACAATCGGTTCTCCCTTTTGCTATTTTCCGCCTATTCGCGTTATTTTAGCAACACCCTGGCTTCTACCTCTACGTTATATCTCACACACTTGCAATGTTGTCCGCTTCATTTTCCCACTCTATGTAGACATATAATCCGAACAATTAACAAGATAGTAAGTTTTTTAGTGAAAGTTTTTCCTAGGTGAAGGAGACTTACTGTGGTTTAGAATAATGCCCATTCCCTTTGCTATTTCCCTATTCGCTACTAGCAACACCCTGGCTTCACCATCTACGTTATATCTCACACACTTCAAGTTCCGCTTCTTTCTCCTCTCCCTGTAGACAAAACCGAACAATTAACAAGATAGTAATTTTTTAGTGAAAGTTTTACCAGGTGAAGGAGACTTACTAGGTTATTAATGCCATTGATGAATTGAGCAATGTTATTGCGCTTGTTAGGACAAATGACGAGACTTTTTGAAGGATTAGCAGCAGAAATGAGAGTCATAATACTAACCCCGTCATCATTTTCTCTTGTTTGTAAGTAATCAACATCTCCAACATACTCAGTGATAATTGTCAAGTCTTTAATGAATTTATCAGCTTTGACGGTGAAACTATGATAAACATAGAAGCATACTAAATTCAAAATTCTCGTAACAGTTATGGATAAAAAGTCTTAAAGAAATAGATGAGGAGGATCGGGCATTTCCCTCTCTTCATCATAGTCTTGTATGAATTCAATGATTCAATGTCTTTTCTTGATAAAACCTGATCAACAATTAACCAAACCCTTGATAAACCATGTAAACATATAAGAACATAAAAGAGTTGAATGTTAAGTTACCTTCATTTGCAGATAGTTAAGCTGTCCTTGCTGTGATAAAATAGAGGGGCCTCCACGTAAATAATGTAAAGTGCATTCAAGTATATTTTATATTTGTTGCTATGTTTGCATTCTTTTTTATAGTGCAGGGGGCATATGTGTCAAGTGGTGAAAGTTCCAAGTTTAGGAAGCTGAAGCTGTGAACCCTAGCCACATAACTTGAGTCGTGCTTTCTCTCTCTAAAATTGTTCTGTGTAATATTTTCAGTCTTCTTGTATTGTAATAAAACCTGCCATTTTTTGGCTTATTGTTTTAAGTTATAAAGGTGAACCAGTGGGAGGTAACCTAAATCTGTGTGTTATTAGATCTTTGGTTTATAAGTTTTTTACATCGTATCAGAGCTTTGATTCATCGTTTTGAGAATTTTTCAAAATTAGGGTTTTCGTTAAATTTGGGGGTTTTCTAATTCTTGGTTAAATAAGGTGTCAACAAGTGTTGATCTATCTGTTTTGTAGTTAATCGAGTCTTAATTAGTTTTTTGGTGACTTCTAGTCGGGTTTTCTTCATTTTAGGGGTTTCTAAAATTTAAGATTATATTGAGTCTGTTGATAACAATTATTTATTCACTAAGTATTTAATAGAAAAACCAAGTGTAATGCTAGTAATTTTATTTGACAGTCTATAAAATACAGCATTTGATATTGGGCTTTAAAATGTATATCCCCATCTTCTCTTTCAGCAGCTATATTCATTTCTTTAACATTAATTAGTTTCTTTAACAAGTAATTTACCAGTTCATTTAATGCATTTTTTGGTTGATTACGTACTACCGTATCTTGCCAGAAAAAGAAACATCATCATCATGTTGGACATACATCTTTTTAGGAAGGATCCTGAAATTATACGCAAATCTCAAGCCCGTCGATTTAAGTCTGTTGATGAAATTATTAGTCGAGACAAAAAGTTGCGACAATGTAAGTTTTTTCTTTTTCTTTTACTTTCTGATTGAAGATTGTTATTAAATTATTCATAACAAGTTTGTTGTGATTTATAGGTGACTCTGAGCTGCGACAGCTGAATGCAGACCTTAACAAACAAGTACGCAAACTTAAGATGGTAATAAGTCTTTTTAATCCCTTTTGGCATATTTGATATAAGGTTATGCCAAGATACAACTATATATTTCAATAGAAACTGAACATTTGGACAACAAATTGATTTGGCTCAACTTGACAAAACAGATACCAAATGATTGTCCCTTTTGACTTGACGGGGCTACCCAAGCTGCCTGGGTGCCCATTTTGCTGCCTTTATACAACATGTGCAAGTGTTTCTGAATTTTAAACTTTCTTTTGTAGACTGGAGGAGATGCCCGTGCCATGATACAAGATGCACTTATAAAAAAAGGCTCAATCACAACAAAAGCGGCAGAGGTTCAAGTTGCCAAAAAAGCATTAATTGAAAAATGGGGGGAAATCGATTCAGTTCCTACTTTCGAGGATGAGGTCTGCAATATTTTTTCTATAATTTGTTTATAATGAATGTCTAGCTTATTAAGATAAACTTTTACTACTGTATCCAATATGCATTCTGTTCATGGTAATTGTTTAACAATTTTACCCTTTCTTTACCTTTGATACATTCAGGCAAATAATGCTGTTATCCAGACGTGAGGTGAGAAAAGAACAGAACCAGAACTAAAAAATCATGTCGAGCTCGTGCAATTGCTTGGAATAGCGGATATGAAAAAAGGTATCATAATTTTCCAACGCCATTTGGTTTTCTAAGAGGGAATGTATATTTATATTATAAAATTCACAATATATGATATACCATCGAAAAAAAGGTAGTTGGTAAATAATAGGGTTAATAATAACCGAATATATAACTTTGCACATGTTAATTTTGAAATTTCAGTTGTCGTCTTCTCTGATGATTTATTTACATATGCAGGTGCTTCTATAGCTGGTAATAGAGGATATTTTCTAAAAGGAGCAGGAGTGCGTTTGAATTACGCTCTTCAAAAGTTTGCTCTTGAGTTTTTGGGGGATTCTTAATGACAAAAGATGTAATGTCAAAGTGTGCCCAATTAGGGTCTTATGACGAAGAACTTTACAAGGTAACATTGAGTGACTTGTATGAGTATTTAGGTGATCTAAATTATGAGTATTTTGATGTGTAATATGGCTAGATGTGTTATTTCTTATATACTACTACGTAGTATCAATTTATTTTGTAACTATACTCTTTGTTTCAGGCTCGCATTTTTGTTATTTTCTTTTCGCATAGTCAATGGGGGACCATATATATCATTGCTTTTTCATATTAGTAATTGGACAACTGAGTTCATCCCTGAGTATGTGAATCCATTCTCTTTGATAGGTTAACTGATGAAGGAGGATTGGCCAGTATTTTATTGTTTTTTTTTTTACAACGGCTGAACAACCACTTTGTGCTTATCGCATGGATGATTTGATTGGTCTATTTGTACTTACTCTTTGTTCAGCTCGATTCTTTATTTTCTTTTCGCATGGAGTCAAAGGGACAATAATCTTATCGTTGCCTTTTCATAATAATAATTTTTATTCTTTAAAATGGTTTGTAAGTGATGCTTGACCACTTACTATTGCAACTGAGTTCATCCTGAATACGCGATCTTTCTCTTTGATAGGTTACAGGTGAAGAGAAGTATATTGCAACATCTGAACAATCACTTTGTGCTTATCACAAGGATGATTTATTTGGTCCAAAACAGCTACCCATAAGGTATCATTTATACCCTTAGCATAGAAAGTTTTACCATCTTCATTGTAGGTATACACTTGACGTGGTAATTTCAATAAAAAAAAAATCTGCTCAAACGGGTGAAATATCAAAGATGTTAGCTAAAATAAAATAGGGTCAGATGGGGCAAAAGTTCCGAGGGTGATTTTTATATGCCTAAAAACCATTTAAAACTTTTTTATTATAAAAGTTATAATACTATTAAAGATATCATAATATTTGTAATTATTTTTTAGCGTTTAACACATTGCTTACTAAAATTTTAATTATCTGAAGACTGAGTGGTAAACCAAATATTACGCGGCCCTCCTAACCGGACCGTTTTGCCACGTCTAGAACATATATGTTTTCTTATTGCTGTATAATCCTGGAAAACTTGGCAGGTATGCTGGATGTTCAACCTGCTTTCGTAAAAAGGCAGGTTCACATGGTCGAGACACTGGTGGACTTTTTGATGTTCACCAGTTTGAGAAAGCTGAACAATTCTGCATAACAAGCCCATGTGATAGTGATTCATGCAAGGTGTTTAAGGAGATGATCAACAACTGTGAAGAGTTCTATCAGAGGGCAAGTATTTGTTTCACTGTCTTAATTTTACTTGTTGACACTGACACCAATACTGTAATTTAAATATTTTTTACGCGCAGATGTACCTCAAAGTTTGTCGGTCTATTTGCCTATAATAAAGCGTGATTTAAAGTTTTCAATAACGTTAATAATCAGAGAAGTGTTTTTCCATGTGAATGTGGAATACTCTTTGGTCATATATTCTTTTCTCAATCGGAGTTAACAACACCAACGAATTTCTATGAATAATCATATTTAGCCTTTCGAAGTCTATTACTATGGGAACCATAACATACACACACACACGGAAGTGAAGTAACATACAAACACCTATAGTGGAATTCTGTATTTCTGACTTTCGCAAACCAAATTTAGTTCTTGATCATTTATACTTTTTCGTTAATTATGGCTGACACTGTAGTGGAATTCTATACTGCAGTTGAAGTTGCCTTATCAGGTGGTGGCTGTAGTCTCTGGAGATCTAAATGATGCTGCAACAAAGACGCATGACTTGGAAGCATGGTTTCCTGGGTCCGCCAAATATCGAGAACTGGCGTCGTGTTCAAACTGCACCGACTATCAGTCAAGAGAGTTAAATATTAAATTTCAACGAGAGAAGGTTCGTTTGTTATTTAATATGATCTTATACAACATGTACTAAACAAATGTCAATCAGTGGGCTAATAAGACTTGAACATTGCACCTTAATCTTGGATGACATGGAGCTTACCAACCCATCCCCATCGACACACATGGAGTGTCCTTCGGTTTATATTATATCATTACGTTCTCTTATCTATTCAATCGATTTGAAACCTATCTAAAACACTTTTCTTGACTTATTTGCGGGTTTTTCTAACAATAATCTTTAAGGTTGTTGTTAACAACTAATTATGGAAGTCTATTATAAGCCTGTCAACAATGTCCAAACAAAATCATTAAAAATCATTAACCACTTTCTAATAAAACCTGATTATCAAAGCATAACATCTTTAACCCTTTGAGATAAAGATTACCCAAACACACATGTCTTGAGTTATATTCGTGTTTTGCAGAGCAATGAACAGACCTCACTGTACTGTCATCTGTTAAATTCGACCCTCATAATGACCGAGAAAACTCTATGCTGCATCCTTGAGAACTACCAGTCAGATAAAGGGGTACTCATATATGTGTGGCATGACTTTTCTGCCTTTCCATGAAGACAAAAGAGAAGAAACCAAACGTCATTCAGAGGATACTTATGATGTTTACATCCATAGGCGGACCTATCTGGAGGCTAGGAAGGGCCATGGCCCACTATTTACATTAAATTTGGTTGGTATTTCTAATCATTATACGTACTTTGTTCCTAAATAATCAATTTGATAATAAAAATGAAATTAGCAGTACAATTGGCAACAATCGGCAACTGGAGTCGTACGTTTTTCATTTTAAGATTACTAATTTCATTCTCGAAATATGTACTGTTAAATATGCCGGACTGTAGAATTTTGTTTTGCCTGTTAAGCTTATTCGCGTACTGTAAGCTTCTTTACTAACACGTATAGTTGTTTGTTGCAGGATGATGAATGACCTTTTTCTCTTTTGCATGAAGATAGCTACAGCCTATTTCCTTAAACCGGATCACAGTGATCTTTTGTTTTTAAGTAGACGTATATGTAAAGACCCTCAATATGGGAATTAGCTGCAGAATTTTGTTTAAAGCTGTTCGGCATGTGACTATTACTATGCTAGAATGTTGGCATCTAATTAATTATCGATGCGGGTTGTCGTAGAAGTTTTTAGTAACGCCGGATTTGGATTTTTATTTTTTTATGCGACGTAGAAGTTCAATGTCATATAGACTATGCTTGTTGTGGTTGTCCTCGCTTGGGGTGTTTCAACCTTGTGACGGTCCAAGGGGTAGTAGAATAGTTTTTAGTAACGCCGGATTTGGATTTTTATTTTTTTATGCGACGTAGAAGTTCAATGTCATATAGACTATGCTTGTTGTGGTTGTCCTCGTCTGGGGTGTTTCAACCTTGTGACGGTCCAAGAGGTAGTAGAATAGTTTTTAGTAACGCCGGATTTGGATTTGGATTTTTTTATGCGACGTAGAAGTTCAATGTCATATAGACTTTGCTTGTCGTGGTTGTCCTCGTCTGGGGTGTTTCAACCTTGTGCCGGTCCAAGAGGAGGTAGAATTGATCCCCCGAAACCAATTAGCACCCCCAAGAACAATATTCGGTATAAGGCATACCACCATGCTATTTATCTACTGTTGTGCATTAGTACTGGCTGAAATGCTTCATTTGCATATTACAGAGATTGTAGCAGTTTAATGACTAAAAGTCAAAATCAACGTCTAAAATGTCGTTGCAGGGCTCCCAAATCATCTATAATTACAAATGTTAGTAATAAAGAATCATTTCACTGGATTTTTATCTTTCACAACAACCCGAATAAAACTATTCGTACGTTTTCCTTGTACAACATAATAATTAGAGTTAAGTACATTTTTGGTCCTGGTGGTTTGGTGCGTTTTTCACTTTTTGTTCAAAATTCAAAAAAGGTTTGTTTTTGGTTCAAAACACATAGTTTCGTTCCACTTTCGGTCCAAAATACATAGTTTCGATACACTTTTGGTCAAAAAGACATAGTTTTAGTCTACTTTTAGTCCAAAACTTTTAGTCTAAATTCACGGGATTGGACTAAAAGTGGTCCGAAACTAA
>BQNB010198545.1:0-11126 GCA_026074375.1 Tanacetum coccineum | reverse complement strand
TTTACCTTTTTGCCTTGGTCAAGGGCATTTGGTTGAGATCTGCATTTGTGTTATTATATACGTATACTATTTGACGAATCAATAGACAATACTCGAACCTTTTACGTTCATCTAACTTCATATAGTTATCATATTGCATGTATATCATGTATGTCCCGTAAAAACTTTTGAAAATGTGATCGTTGAAAGTGGTCAAATGGCTATAGTCTAGGGTAAAATATGCAACCTAGTTCTCTATAGCCTTGGCTCTGATACCAATCTGTAACACCCCCAAAAATAGGTCGCAGCGGAATATGTTTCCGGGAGCGTTACTTCATGATCCCATTGCACAAGTCAGGAGAGAACGACCTCTAACTGAGTCGTTTGAAAAGAAATCTTGTAAATTTAGACTCCAATGCACATCAAGTATGTCATACATCTATTTCACCTGAGAAAAACATGCTTAAAAGTGTCAACATTAAAGTTGGTGAGTTCATAGGTTTTTGTAAGTATGAATGTAAATCCCAAAACTATATATATAGGTTTACTGTGTTACAAGTTTCGCCCATACAAGACTTGCAATGCATAAACCTACATATATAGGTATCCTTATATAAAATCCCAAAATGTTTCAAGTATATATTGTAATGAACACGATATGATTATCATAACAAGTTTCAAGTATATATTGTAATGAGCACAATATATCAAAATGTTTCAAGTATATATTGTAATGAGCACCCAATTAGTTTCAAGTATGTAAGAGAAATGATTACGATTACTCTAAGTTCATGGAAACTGCGATGTAGACTTGTAAGTATGCCACTTTATTCAAGGCACGGTAAATGTTCATTAGTATATAGTTGTTGGTCATGTAGACACCAATCCATTCATATCCGACATGGTATAACGTTCGTTAGTTCGATCTCGAACTAGTGAGAGCTAATCACCAGAACGGGGGTTGTTAATCCCCAATAGATCTATTTTATAACATTCGCGCTCACCCCCAAGTGAATTAACAGATCATGAAACCTAATCTAACCGTAATTATTTAGTGAGTAAAAAGTCAAGAATGTGTTTAAGTCCAAAAAGTAACCAAGTATTGTAACTCATCGCATGACAAGTAAGAGAAGTGCATAAAATCAATTTGTAATCAACCAAAGTAAATGTATTTATAATCAAGCATGGTTCTCACCCAAAAATTATAAACAATCCTGTAAACGTGGGTTTATGAAACTCACACAAGTGAGCTAAAAATCATATTATATCATGCATAAATGCTCCGATAAGTCGCCGAATGCAACCTAATCCAATATAGGTCATATAAGTACTCGAGTACCGAGTCTTAACAACTACCAATATAATCCTATTTAGTATCATCATACCTATCATTCGTGCTATCATAATAAAGAAGGTCAGACATGAACTACCGAAAGGAGCTAGGATACTTTAAAATCGTAAATCCAACAACTCTTTAATCGGCCATCCGAAAGGCCTCATTATGAACATTCCCCTAGTAATAAGCACTTTGGAATTAATAACACAATGTATCTAATATAGCTATATCACCATGCAATCGTTTGTTAGTCGAAATCATATTAATAAGGTAAAAACGTTTATAATTATGCCTTTTAGCAAAAATGACATAACTTCGTCGTTTTTAGTCCGTTTCTCGCGTTTCTTATGCCCACGCTTTCGTAGTAAGACGAATGCTCATAAATCAACATTTTTAGGTTTTTCATGATTTCTGATGTGTAATAGTGATTTTACTGTATCCATCACAGCTATAAACTCGTTATTACGTTTTAATTAGCGTAAAACTCGTAACGCGTATCTTAATCGATATAAGCTCCGTTTTAATTTATTCTTTCGAGCACGAACCTCGAAATAAAAAGTTTTTGAAACATATTATTTATGTTTTACAAAGTATAACTTTCTGACATGAATAGTAAATTTTATAAAAATAGTTTTATAAAAGTATTAACTATCGTAAACTAGTAAATAGCGTATCTTCTTCGTTATTAATCGGTTTTTCGAGTTCTTTATGACCCCTCGATCCTTGTGACATGTAGTAATATTTAAAGCATAAAATACATATGCAATTTTTCGAATACAAATATCCCCCTAAGATACAATTTCTACAAAGAAGTATTGATTAAAAACTTGTTATTTAGAACGTTTTTTTAGCTTACCACTTTGTTTACAAACGATAAGAACCCTTAATATCTAATGTTTTATACATATATTAGGGTCCATTATGTCATGTTTTGTCCAAGAGTTCAAGATAACGAAGTGTTCCTAATCTCACTTTTTAATCAAAACCCATTAATTAAACTCCCCTAAATGGTGATTTAGCTAAATAAAACATATGAACACATAAAATCATAAGTATGAATACATAAAGAGTCTTAGATAACCTTAATGATATGTAGTATGATGACCAACACAATCCAAACCCTTGTTTGGATCACAAATCCAAGCTTGCAAGTATGAAAACCCTAGATTAGGTTTGAAACCCTAATCTTCCATTCTTTGCTTCAACACTTGTAAATGGTTAACCAATGCTTGCAAACACCTTAGAAGGTCTTAGGAATGATGTGTGTATGCTTGTATAAGTGGTAGAAAAATTTGTATGGATTGTGTAAAGGGGTGTTCTTGAGCCGTGGCATGTATAGAGAGAAATGGGAGAGATTTTTGTGTTTTACACCTTAGGAATGTGTTTTGTATGTTTTTCTTACTAGTTAAGCCTTTATATAGGGCTTAACTAAGGTTAAGAAACTCTAGTTAAGTTAACTAGGGTTAAGTTAAAGGAAAATATCTAAAAGATATTTTAGATAAATATCTAATAACATCTTAAAAATACCTTGCATAATAACTCTTGTAAATATCTTGTTAATAAACCGAGCTATGACCAAGGTTGAGGAACAAAGAATGACACGATCACAAAATGATAATTTATGATCAAAAGAATAAAGCGAGACATGTCTTAAAGTTTATAACGATGCTCAAAACGGATTAACGAACGCGCGACAACCTTTGACTCGCGAATTGTCAAAAAAAAAATTGATCAATTCTACTCCCAATTTTTCATAATAAAATACGAAAATATTTATTAGCAACAAATAAAATTTTTAAATGTCGAAGCTCGTCACGGGAAACCTCTAAAAAAATATTTACTACATTGGGCACGCAATTCGTCGTACAAATGACCTAAACACGGGTGTTTATAGTGTTCCCCCGTTAAATTAGCCTTGTCCTCAAGGCTTATTACACTGCACTTGATGATGGTGTCGGTCCTTGGTGAAGATGTTTGTGGATATTTCTTCCTGAAATGATCCTTCACGTATCCCACGTAAACTCAGGCCCCCGCCTAGAGTTTCATCTAACCTTGAATAAGTTGGGACACGGCTTCGCTCAATTGTTGACTTCGCATCCATGAATTCTACAAGCTCTTCAACAAAATGAATCTTTAATCCACTTGGAGTACTCCAATGGAACGACTAATGGATCGTCAGAATAACATTTCTTCAAGTTGGATACATGAAACGTATTGTGAACCCTGCTCAGCTCTTGCGGAAGCTTAAGTTTGTAAGCAACGGATTCAACTTGTTCCAACACCTTGAAAGGTCCAACCTATCTAAGGTTTTACTTCCCCCGTTTGCCAAAGCATACCTCTCCTTTCTAAGGCGCAACCTTAAGTATAAACAAGTTTGTAAATCTTTGAAATTCTATTGACTTCCGTCTCACATCGGCGTGTAATTCTTTTGGCGACAAGTTTGATAGCGGATAGCCAGAGGACTAGGAGTGTGGTCTCCGGCTTTTGGCTTAGGATTTTGGTATAAAAAGACTTCGACTTTAATAGTACTATGGTGTATAGGATTTCGACTAAGTTATTACGATTATTAGTTTGGTTCCTCAGGATGCATAAATTTATGAATACGCACTCAAAACTTGATATAACGTAGAAAAATTGTTTCCTGACCATGATTTGTTAAGGTGACTACTCTCATCATGGCATGGCTCCTCCAAATTAAACATAGGTGATCAAATATGTATAATTTTGAGTACTAACATGTAATGTCATTTTCGACAAAATAGTGGTTTATAATTTGACTTTCAAAATAGAAAGTTAAAGTCAAGTAGACAAAATTTTTGCAATAAAATTAATTGATGAAGATAATTTGAACTCATTCGGTACAATAGAAATTTATGCGAAAGTACAACGAGAATTCTTAAAGAAATGAAGTTCTAAGCATTGTATTAACTTCCAGTCATCAAGGTCTTTGATTGGTTTCTTCCTCCTACTAAGCAAGCACCCTTCTACGGTTTCAATATCCCTCTAGCTTAGGTTTCGATTCTTTAACTCCGGGCAATCACTCTTGTAGTACCTCTGATTCCCATATTCATAGCAAGTGAGGGTTCTCTGATTGTTAGTAGCAGCCAGAACTCCAACAGTCTCTGGTCAGATGACCGACCCTCTTGCAGTTTGCGCATTTTATAGTGCACAGGCCATTGTGATGAAACTTGTCATTTGTTTGCATAATGGAAGAGTCCCCAGCATAACCCCTTCCTTTCACCAGTCCCATCTCGTAAAGCTTGAGCCACATTCTTCCTCTAAAAGTTTTGTTGGGGGGGGGGGGGGGGGGTGTGGGGGGGGGGGGGTTGGATTTGGTATGTTGTTATCAAGTTTCCTCTGTTCTCTGCTGTCTTTCAGCAGAGTGCTGATTTTCTTTATCCATTAGTTCGGTGGCGAACTCAATGGCAATCCTTGCATAACTTCGGCTTAGTGTTGCCACACACTGCCATGAACATGTCGGGCAAGCACCGACATATATCTCAAACCTTGTCTGACTCCTTCCGGAAACATCCTATCCGCAACATTAGTGCCAGTTCTTGGAAATGTTGGTTAAAAGGTTCCACATCGGTACCCCTTCACCTTCAGATTCCACATTTTAAAACTCATTCTTCTTAATTTGCACCCCTCGGGAAGTACTTGTCTGTCATCATCTACGTACAAACTTATCCCATGGCATTGTATGGTCCAACTTCCCGAGTAGAAGTTTCTAAACGTGAGAGTTCCACCACGTCAAGGCATTTTCTTGCAGAGTACAAGTCGCAAATTTGACTTGGCATGCTACTATGCAGTTGCTTATACTAAAGACAGACTCTATCTTTTCGAACCACTGAGTGAGTCCGACAACTCCCTCAGTGCCCTTAAAATTTAAGGGTTTGCACTTCAGGAAATCAGGGTAGGTGCATTCACGAGCAGCGTGTTCATTCCTTCTGACACCCGTTCCTGAAGTATGGTTGTCGTCGCCATTTCTGTTTGCATCTCGTGCTGCTAGTGCAGCAGTCCTGTTTCTTTTTTTGTCCTGTTTGGGTCTAGTGGGTACTTAGTAAAAATGTGGGTTGCTTGTAACAAGGATCATTTGGAAAAATAGTGTTTCTTTTTCTTTCTTAATAAATCTTTTTAATACTAGCAAATGACCTTTTTATCCTTTTCTCATATATCTAATATTTACAATTTTGAGAAACTCATGCCAAAATCTAAAAATCCTAAATTCATCTTTCAACATAAAAGTCACACCGGATTGACCTCCCAACTCCATCACGTCGCCTGCGGTATGAAGGAAACGGGGGACTAGCGGTGGTGACGTCCCAACTCTATCACTTCCTCCTCGTTGTTAACTGTTAAAATATGATTGTTGGGGTCCTTAGATCTGCAATGGTGTGCGGTGTCGGCGGACTATTAAGGGTTAAAAGAGCAGCGGTGGTTGAAGGTCACAATAGTGGAGATCGTGTGGGGGTGGCAATTGGTGGTACGATGGTTATGGTTTGTCTGGTGCGATGGTGATTGCTGGTGCACAACAGCGGTGGCGAATGGTGGTGCAATGGTCAAAGGGTTTGTTTGGACCAAAAAAAGAAGAAGAACTGCTAAAGTGGGTAGGATGGTAAGGGCAAGTAAAGAAGATAATAAAAAAGTAGATAAATTATAATGAGGGTAGGATGGTAAAGTGAGGTGTGATTGGTATCCTAGATGGAGAGGGTGGGGTTTTTGTGCCTCTTTGTATTAAGGAATTATGTTTGTAAAAAGCAAAAAGAAACACAAAAGATTCCTGTCTGTAAAAACTTTTGTTAGCAAACAGGCCATTAAGTAAAAAAGAAACAGGACCTAAAAATAACAATCCAATGCATATCAACGGATTATGGAGTTACACAATTAAATGCCAAGTCTTAATATTAGTGTCATTAATAAAGCCGATTGTGTGCAAAATTTAGGCCTTTCATCATCCCCTTATCAACTTTTATTGCATAACTGAGATTTCCATCTATCACTTTGTTTGCCATAATTAATTGAACAATTACAACAATTATAAGTGTAACACCCCCAAAAATGGGTCGCAGCGGAATATGTTTCCGGGAGCGTTACTTCATGATCCCATTGCACAAGTCAGGAGAGAACGACCTCTAACTGAGTCGTTTGAAAAGAAATCTTGTAAATTTGGACTCCAATGCACATCAAGTATGTCATACATCTATTTCACCTGAGAAAAACATGCTTAAAAGTGTCAACATTAAAGTTGGTGAGTTCATAGGTTTTTGTAAGTATGAATGTAAATCCCAAAACTATATATATAGGTTTACTGTGTTACAAGTTTCGCCCATACAAGACTTGCAATGCATAAACCTACATATATAGGTATCCTTATATAAAATCCCAAAATGTTTCAAGTATATATTGTAATGAACACGATATCCCAAAATGTTTCAAGTAGATATTATAATGAACACAATATCCAAAAATGTTTCAAGTAGATATTATAATGAGCACAATATCCAAAAATGTTTCAAGTAGATATTATAATGAACACAATATCCAAAAATGTTTCAAGTAGATATTATAATGAGCACAATATCCAAAAATGTTTCAAGTAGATATTATAATGAGCACAATATCCCAATTAGTTTCAAGTATGTAAGAGAAATGATTACGATTACTCTAAGTTCATGGAACTGCGACGTAGACTTATAAGTATGCCACTTTATTCAAGGCACCAGGTAAACAAATTCATTAGTATCCAGTGTTGCCTGTAGACACCAATCAGTCGTAATCCGACATGGATATAATGTTAGTTAGTTCATGATCTCGTACTAGTGAGAGCCTAAATCACAGCCGAACGGGGGTTGTCAATCCCAATAGATCTATTTTATAAACATTGCGGCTCACCCTCCCAAGTGCTTTTTCAGTTCATGAAACTAAGCTAATCCGTAATTATCTCGGAGTAAAGTAAAGTATGTGTTTAGTCAAAAAGTACCAAGTAGTGTTATCTCATCGTTGATGGGATATATAAAAGAGTATGTAAATCAATTTTGTTATCAACCTATAAATGAATTAGTTAAAACAAGCATGTTCTCACCCCATAACTTATAAACAAATCATGTAAAACGTTTGGGGCTATGATCGCACTTGATAAAGTGAGCAAACTGCAAGTGTTATCACAAATAATGCGTCTGCAAATCGTCGAATTGCTACTTATTTTATTTAAGGGTAATAAGTATATATATTTGAGTTAATCTCTACCATGCATAAGTCTATTTGTAATCACCATCTAATGGTTTTGAGTGAAAAATATTTTATATTGTAAAACATTTTATTAATATCTGAAATAATGTATTTAGTAATTCCTGGTAGGGTATAGTTTCTCCTGGTAGTGTTGTATTACTCCTGGGAGTTTTATAGTTATTACTACTGGTTAGTACTTTAGTTACTCCTGCTTTGTTATAGTTTACTCCTGGTAGTGTTGTAGTTACTCCTGGTAGTTATAGTTATTACTACCTGGTGTATATTTGTTCTCTGGTAGTCTATAGTTATTACTACTGGTAGTATATGAGTTACTCCTTGGAAGTTATAGTTACTTCCTGGTAGTTAAGGTTTATTTTCTAAGTCTGACCCGTCTATAATGACCCCAATGAATCACTATTCATGACTGGTTTAAGAGATTTCATGCGGAAACGATATTGTTGATAAACTTTCCAGTTCTGTCGGACCCGAAACTCACGAAATATGGGCGAAAAAGCGCTAGCATTAGATCTGATGAGTGTATTAATTATTAAAAAAGACCAGATTTGCCTGCCTTTAGACCGTTATCACTCGGCTGTTAGACTTAAAAGAACCTCGCGGGGATGGTAAAAGGACTCTTTTCAAACGACTTTCAGGTTTTCGGCGAAGGCCGTAACGGATGACTCGAAAAGTTTTTGCCGCATAATTCCATCTATAAATAATGACAGAAACCACTACGTAACAAATGCTGAATTTTTATACTCGAATATATACTACTCGTTTTCGCTCTAACATTTTTGTTATAATCAGTTTTGACAGTTTCTTACCTTTTCGGGAATCGTCTTTTAGTGTTCGTGAATCTTACTACTTTATAAATACATATAATAATATGTTTTATATAGAATTTTGACAGAATCTTTGAGTGCCTTGTTGAATCCATTTTTAACCTTGCTTTTATACCTTACTACTTTTGTAGTTAATCATTTTTACACAACTTAATTTTGGTCACAATACTTTCTCACCCTTTATAACATGATATTAGCAATATTCAACATATATCATAGTGTTGCAAAAATGATCATTACAAGTAAACTTCTTTTACATGTTAAAAATCCTACATGGTGATTCAAGTCAATAGAACTACTTTAGTTTATAAAATTAATTGATAAGAACATGAAGGGTTCTAGATGACCTTATGGAGTATGATGATGATGATAATCAAGTGCTAAACCCTTGTTTAGACTTAAAATCAAAGCTTGCACATAAAATCCTCAGCTTCACTTTTCTTGATTAATACTTGAAAAAGGTAATCCAATGCTTGGAATCACTTTGAATATCTTAGGATGGATAGTGTATAGATGTGTATAGGTTTTAAAAATGTTGTCTTTATGGAATTTGCGTTTATGGTTGTTGTTGTAGCCGTGATTCAAAGAGGCAAGAAGAGAGATTTGATCTTTTTCGTGAGTGTAAATGTTTTAATATGTTGTATCTTACTAGGAAAACTGTTATATAAGATGTCTGGTCTAATAAAGTTTGCATTAACTAGTCAAACTGGCCATGGTTCTTAAGGAAGTAAGACTGAAGCCTTGTCTTGTCAAGGGAACATGGTATGAGTGTTTGTTATGGGATAGGTTGTACAAGATATTTGGAAGTTTTTCCTATATTTCTTTGTATACATTTCCATAATTTCGGCATATATATGATATATATGATATATTTTTGTAACTTTTATGCATTGGGTATAAATGTGGGTATTTGTTGAAGCGTAGAATTATTTTTGTGGTTCCGGGTATGCCTAAACTTAATTTATCGCGAAACGTATACAATTTACGTAACCGATAAAAATAAAATAAACAAAGACCATAATTATTCTCAAAATATTATTTAATCTTGCTTGATGTGATATTTAATTATTTTGATGTTCGTTTATATTGAACGATTAATTTTCTGGAGTACGCGATTTAACTTATGTTTACGATTTTAAACAAACGCGTACAATACTAAAAGATACATTGCGGATTTATTGACGACGTCAATAACCCTAAAACACGGGGTGTTATAATAAGTTATAACATATGAGATCTCATTATGTTCATTGGCATCTATAAATATCCCTCTTACTTGGTTTGCATTACCACATGTGTAATGATAAAAATATCTACATTTTGAAACACAATACGTTAAAGCTACTACATATAACACATCTCCCTTTTTCTTTGATCAACTTGATGTAGGTCTCGATGATCCAATAATAATGGTTACGGTATGTCATTGCTATAAATTCACGATGCGTTAACAATTAACATATATGCAGTATCTAGAGTGGCAACCTGTAAGAAACGTGCTTTTAAAACAACATTCAATATCTACATGACTGAAGCTTCACATCATTGTTTGAATGCATTACTATTGATTTGTAATTGTTTAAGGTTATGGAACAAGTTGTTTTGACTAATACTAAAGGTTTTGTGTGGATTTTTTAAAAATCTCTTCACATATTCAAATTGTTTTGGACAGGGAATTACAGGTTTGCTTGTTCGGGATCAATGTCCTTTTTGGAGATATTTCAACATGTTAGTTTATATATCACTAGATACTAGATTGATTGCGGATGAGATGGATAGCGAAGGAAATTATATGAGTGTCTTAGAAAATTAATGATAAAGGATGCTTAGATAAGGTACACACATTACATTACACTATATACTAAATGTTGACTTGCTTTCTCTTACAACTTCTACATTACTTATTATTTTAACCTACTTAATAATATTTTAATCCCTCACATTGCTACGTGTTACAATTCTTTCCCACGCACATAACACGTGTTTCTCTTTCTACCTCTTCCCCACCAAAACTGTTAACCACCGCCCTAACACACACATAGACACACCAAATTCATTCTCAAACCTTCCACCCCCATACACACTCTTTTCCATATCTTTAATTTGTAAATGAAGGTGTGATTCGATCAAACCCATAAAGGAGGGCTTTTCTTGTGTTTGATGGGAGGGTGAGACGGTGGAGTTGGCCGCGGTGGTGAGTGACTATTTGAAATTTAATCTTTTTTATTGTTATAAAGATTTAATCTTTTTGTTTTCATTGTTATATTTTATGTTTTTACAGGAAGTGAGAGACTATTTGAGATTATTAGGGGTTTAGATGCATCTACTCAATGTCAATTTATATAAACCATCTCAAATAGTCTTAAAAATAATGGGCTAGCCGCTAGAGGTTGGTCAATTTATATAAACCATATGTATTCTTCTTTCGAAAGGTTGCTTTATGTTGTAACGTGTTAATAGGTTAACGAACTTTTTCATTTGTGTTTGTAGATAGCGTAGTGGCATGGAGAATCTAGGTGGAAGATTAGCATGTCTCAAGCAATGCATCAAACAGTTAAGAGGTTATGAAAAGTTTATACCCGATTTTTATTTAGTGTTTTCTTTCATCATTTACAATGTATATGTTAACATATATTATGCAGTTTTACAGGTAATAATTCCGTTTAACTAATTTGGAGAACAGTTGGTGCAAAGAATGCCCGGATGTCGAAGAGGGTATCTATATTTCGTTAACGATGTGT
>BQNB010198544.1:0-11126 GCA_026074375.1 Tanacetum coccineum | reverse complement strand
ATTTTATGACTTGGTATTTTGATTAATAAAGTCTTCCGCTTGCTTTTATATATGTTCTGATTTAACACCATAATGTGATGCTTTATCTCTTTATCTAAGCGGGGTGTTACATGAAGGCTCATTGTAAACATTGCAATAAGTTTATAAATTCCTCATCCAACTCGACGTTGAAGCAACATTACAAAAAAAAGTATTCCCCGCACCCAAAACCGTTCCAGATGCGGGTCAATCATCTATGTCACGAGAGGGGGGTCTTTTTTCATATGAGGCGGATCGGTGTCGACAACAATTTGCAAGCTTTGTGATTCAAGAAGATTTGACGTTCAACCACTTCGACAACCAGAGATTAACTAACGTCATTCAAAAATGTCTTCAACCGCGACATACTCAAGTAAGTCGTTCCTACAAGATGGAACTCGACTTATTTAATGTTTAAATGTGCTTTAGGCCAAAAAATTCCTTTAAGTGTTTTTCATGATGATCTTGCCCAAAAGAACCGACGAGTTGTACCATTTTTCGTTAAAAATTGGGAGATTATTTAAAAAATAACCGAATTACTCAAAGTTTTTAAAGACGCAATAACTTTATTATCGGGTGTTTATTATCCCACGAGTCATTTGGTACTCCAACAACTTTTTGCAATATGTTCAAAAATAGGCGAATTCTAATTAAGTGGTCCACCATATGATATGATGGTTGAATCGATGAAAGAAAAACTTAGAAAATATTTAAAAAAAATCCACTAGTAATTACTTGTGCCGCTGCATTGAACCCATGCTTTAACATATGCAGGGTGAAACTATTTATCGAGAAGATTTCTATTGATTTGGATTTGCATGAAGAAAACATTAACCTTACAACAAATGCACAAACTTATTTTAACAAATGTTTCAAAGATTTATTTGATATTTATTTTAATAAATATGGTTCAAGAAATGTTTCAACAAGTTCGGCTCCTTCATCATCGTCTACGAGTTCGAAGTTTAACGTATTTCATACTTTAAGACATGAAAGTGTTAAACGGTCTAGGGTTGACCAAACCGGTACTAACGAAGTTTATTAAGTTTATTATGTATAAAACGTGACCGACAAAAAATCAAAAACCCAAGCACCATAAAACACGAACAACAGCTTAAAAAATCGGTTGCTAACCAGTTTTTCCCACCCTAACTGGTCCAAACCGGTTTGGGTTATTCCTCTTCAAAAGCCCACCTGACCCGAACTAGTTTTTGGTAATAACCGGTTTGACCAAAAAACCAGTTAGGTTCGTACCCGAACCGGTTAGGTAAAAAAACCGCTTTTGTACATGGCTAGGTAAGAGTATTAACTTTTTGGATAAGTATTTGTGAAGACTAAAGAGTAATAACTTTTTACGGTATTTGCTTGACCTCAACTTTTCACAATGCATTAACTATCCATTGATCACTCTCCATCTTCATTATTCAAAAATATGCATCAACAAGATCCAAAACACACACACAAATACATCTGTTGATTGCCTTATAAAAACACTAAAAAACTTGTGTGAGTTTTTTCCCAAGCGCACATGTGTAAAAAAGAATTCAGGCGCATTGCTTTATTGTTTGGAAGCGCGCTCGAGTTTGTCATTTATGTATCGTTGTCTACGCGCGCGAAACGTTTGAGATGGCTGGTAGCTTTGATGCGCGCTTAGCAAGTTAGTCCAGCACGCCACAAACGTGAACCGTTAATTGAGCCAGGTGTACTATATCTAACGCATAATCACTTAAAAGTCTATTTTGGTAAAATGAATACACGCCGTTCATTTTGGTAATGAGCTGGTAAAAAGAGTCTTCTAAAAAAAATTCTCTTTTTATATAGAGTATGTTGGGCGAAATGGGATGGGGCTGGGGCTATGGATTATATTATAAGCCGAAATTGAAATATGTATTTTTGTTAACTTGTTTGACAAATGGGTTGGGGTTGGGGCTTATTATTACAAAATTACTAAAAAAAGACATAATTAAATGAATTTTTAGTATATGTTAGATATTTTGTGGGTATATAAGTAATTTATGGTTCAAAGCCCTAGGCTAAAGTTTTTAACCCCTTTTATGGGGTTGGGGCTTATAGAGACATATGACTTATAAGTCACTTCATAAGCTCGCGTGACAAATGAAAATTATTTTATAAACAGAATTATTTTAAAAACCCAAGCCTCGAAAAGCCTCTCTACATACTCATTATATAGATTTGACCACAAGCACTTTCTAGCCTTGTCATTTTCAATCCTCTATAAGTCTCATATCTTCTAGAAATGCATATCTGGTAATTCACAATTGTCAACTATTCTAAACTGTAAAATAACTAAATTACATAATTAGTCTTTATAATATTTTTAGAATATGATTAAGTTTAACCCTCCCCTTCTTCCTTTTACAATCTATTCATGAGTTTCTTTTCAGACGGAAAAGTAAAAATGAGAAGGGAAATTATAAATATGGGTTTTCTTGAGTTTTTTTTAAGATGGAGAGGTAGGGGAAGGGAAAGGGTGAGTGAGGAAAGTTATAAGTTTTTTGTGTAGATTTGTTCTTTTCAAAAATGCGATATTAGAAAAGAAAGTGAGTGACTAACTGATGACATCAAATAACGTTAATTTTATAGCATCATTTATCCCAAGTAAATTACTCATTTTTATATAATTATTGCAAGAATTGTTACTTAATTGCTTAAAGTTGTTAATTGCAGTAATTATGGAGTACATTGTGAAGACAAGCTAAAAGGCGCACATTTTGGAGCTTAAATGATGATATTTGAAGATTGCTTATTTCAGACTATATACGCCGTATCTAGTAAGGAAGATACGGCGTATCAGCGCCTAGACTTCACAAGAAAACGCGTACGTTCAATACCCAATACGGCGTATCCTTCTGAATACATACGCCGTATCCAGCTGGTCAAACAATCAAAGATCCTGCATTAAATGTGATTGAAGATAGTTATTACTGATTGATTGTGAACGTAGCGCGCACTCTAAGGGATTCACCCCTATACGACGTATTGACCTTACTCAATACGGCGTATCCACTGATTTTCAGAGACTATAAATAGATTACTCAAAAATAAGTTTTCAGGGTGCTTAATCATATTCTATACACCATAAACATAAAAGTCAATTTTCTGAAGAGATGGAGAGCATCCAAGGACAAGCATCGACACTAATTCCATAGAATACATCGTGTAATTCCTATACTCTTGTAATCATTCGATTTTTGGTATCGTTCGTTAACTCGGTTAGTTTACCTTAGTTGTTTGATTATACTTGTATTATTACAATGGTTATGAGCTAATACCCTCAGCTATTAGCCACTTTAATGAAGATTCAATGTTTGGTTTGTTTAATCTCGATTGCTTAATTTATCATTGATTGTTTAATTATGTTTATCACCTCATACTTGTCTATGTGCTTGAATATGCAACCTATCATTCAACTGGGTCTAGTGAGACTGACCAAGTGATCTAGATACTGGGATAGCTCTCCATATCGTGTTTATATATCTGGACCAATAGGATCACAAATAACGTCATATCTTTACCTTTAGATTAGTGAGCTTAGTTGGACTAGCAGGTGACCCTTCGACCCAACGAGTACGTTCTTAATCAATTGATAAAGACTTGGACAGTGCCGTCAAGCAGTAAGTGGGTAAAGTCCCGATGGGATAGGGTTTAACAAGATCACCATTGCTTTAATCCCTAAGATAAATTATAATTAAACTAAAGGATGCTTTATGTGGATGCGTTAATTCTGACAGGATTTAACATGTCTAGGTCTTAGGAAGAAGTCCCGCCTAAGTCTTAAGAATGATATGCCGCCTTGAAATAAGCACTCATTGCACTAAACAAACAAACCAGCGTTTAAACGGATTTAATTTGACTAATACAGTTTTCTATCATTTGGCTTGACCGCTCTTTTATCTTCTGATTATCTTCTTGCGTGATTATTGTGTATTGAATTGATTTAAGTTGTCACAAAACCCGTGCCAGTATTTCAGGCTAAAACCCCCTATTAATAGAACTAGATTTAACATAGGTTTAACATTAATTAGAAATAACATAGAATTAACTAGACTTATAAATTAGAATAAAATACAGATAGAATATAAGGTAAACTTTCTTGCTCTTAGTGTTCGACACCCTACTTACCACGAAACTCCATCTTGACCGGGTACACTGCCTGTTAAAGTGTTGTTTTAGGATAAGTCGGCTAAATATAAATTTAAAACTTGGTAATCAATAAATACAACCTACATGACAGCACATGAAGTTTTTGGTGCCGCTGCCGGGGAGTGAAATTGTTTAACATTTGTTTTTATTAGTGTTTCTAACCCATTAATCAACATATCTTAGCATAATCTAATTGTTTATAATTATGTATTATTGTTTTGCTGCATATTGTCTTTGTATAATACGACCTATTTAGTTTACTAAATACGGCGTCTAAGCTATTTGACAATTTCCTTTCCTAGCAAGTTTATTACAGGTGAAAATGAATAACCCCAATATCACTATGGAGGAATACACCAGACTTCAAGACGAAAAAGCTCTATGGCATGGCCGAACATTTAATTGGCAGATTGCCACATACGGTAAGCTAAAATATTGTGAAGATGAGGACGATTGCTTCACAAACTTCGAAACCGAATTCCCAGCTATAGTCTTTGATGATACATTAATGTCTGATGCAACACTCTCATTTGAACCCATGGTAAGTCCTCTTAACGAAAACGAAATTAACTTTAGAATATCGTTTGACAAATCCGACGATGAAGATTACACGGTAATTTTTGACAAAAATTCATTTTCTTATAAAATAATTTATGTCGATAATTTGAAAATGGATTCGAAAAATGATAATGATAAAGTCGATATGCCTTCGTTTCCATCACCCAAGCCTACGATCAGTTATTTTGATGATTTAGACTACTTCAAGGATTTTGAGAAAGAATTTCCAGCTACTATTTACAATGATGCCCTAACGTCTAAATTAGATTCCTTAACTAAACCTGCTGTAAGTCCTCATCATATCGATGAATTAAATTTGAAAAATGATACATCGTTGTCCAAATATGATGAAGAGGAACAAAGCGGTGTGTACTTTAATGATCTATTCCCTCTCAACATAATTTATCCCGATGATCTAAAGTCGGATAAGGACAATGGTGATGATGAAGTCAATATAATACAGTCTTCGAGGGGTAATATAATAAACATCGACACTAAAGGGTAAAATAAGCTTCTGAAAACAAGTCACGATAGAATTAGAAAAATCTTCAATGTGAGAAGTTTTATCTTGGAATTAAAGGTTAATATCGTGAGTTGGAATTGTCTTAACAACTAAATGCCATTAAATCTCATTAAGAATGTATATGTGCCAATTGGCATCCCGTTCGACCCTAAGCGGTTTTATAAGGATGGTGTTTACACAAGGATATTGCGGAGGCCAAGGTACGTTTTTCTTCACTTTGTTAAACCTTTGAAAAAATTGGTCTCCAAGAATGAATACGGCGTATTAAGGTGACACCTATACGCCGTATTGGCTGTTTTTTAACTTAGATTGACTCAGTCAACAATTCTATCCAATACGCCGTATTGGACAAATCCCTATACGGCGTATCAAGTGTGGGTATAAAAACCCAGCTTATACGCCGGATATGATTTTCTCACACACTTTTACTCTCTTAGTTTTTTTTTCATCGCAATCAATAATCTTGGAATACAATTTCTAGCTATCTGTGTGTAGTCTCTCCCAAATCACCACTACAAGGTAATAATCTCGAATATCTACATTTTCTTTTTCATTTTTTATATTAAGATTGAAATCAATTGAGGTTAAGATTAGGGTTTAGATTTAGGGTTTTTAGAAATGCCGATATGCCTAGCCTTGTGTCCTTTTTCCCCTACAAAATGAGTAATGAATTGGTAATAGGGTCAAACGGGTAGAATTGGGAAACCCATTTTAAATTTTAACTGAACGACGATACGGCGTATCCATTAGTTTGGATACGGCGTATAGACCCCCTTTTTGAAAATTTTAATAGTTTAATTCCTTATACGGCGTATTGGCTTAGTCCATACGCCGTATCTCCTTGCGACCTCTATACAACATATTGACTCATCCTCATATGTCGTATTTACCCTTGGATCAAAATGGTTAAAAACTCTTAATCTGTGTACTAACTCTGTCTATTTTACATATATGGCACCTTTACCACCCAGAGATCAGAGACATCCATAGCTCAGGTACCAAGTAGAGGGGTGCACTGAGGATATCGTACATACTTTCGAGCAGAGACTTGAGACGATTTTTGGTAGGTCAGTTAACCGAGTGCATGTGTTAGATTTTGCTAGGTTGACCGAGGAGATGAGGCAGACTTTAGCTGGTAGGTTGAGGATGGTTTATACCGGGGATGATGAACATGAGTTGTTTATAAGCCATGCATGGAGGAGATTGTTTGAGATCCGGGGACCGTTAGTTCGAGAGTTTATACTTGAGTTCCTCAATACTTGCAGGATGAGTGACACTAAGATGGGTTTAGACGTTGCTGATACCCTATGTTTTCAGCTGGGTAGAGCTAGACGTAGGATGACTTGGAGGCAGTTCATTTTGGCGTTAGGTTTACATGCTATCGAGGAGATGGCGGAGGATGGTTTTTAGGCGTATTGGTTCGGTAGTGTGAGTGTGATCCCCGACAAGGGGGATCTTAGGGATTACTAGATCGAGATTTCATCAGACATGGACTTTCTAGGGCCAGCTCCCTCTTATGTTTACATCAGAGACCCTGTGAGGAGATTGTGTCATAGGATGATATCTTGCAGCATTTCTGGTAGAGGTCAGGCACCTAAAAAGGTGACTGGTACCGATCTTTTTATTTGAGGAGCATGGACCATGGGACTGCAAACGTCCTATACCTGTTGGCACAGTACTTGTTTAGGCATGCTGAGGGGAGGAAGAGTGGAGCCAAGATGTCCGAAGGACACTTTCTTGGGCGTCTAACTGATCACTTTGGCTTAGTCAATGACGAGGGATTGATGGGATTGTCTGTGATTGCCCGCGTGCTCCTAGTGATTGATTTACATGAGCTTGCTAAGCTCAACATCTATGTTAGGCTTGGAGACACTTGGGCTTGGGTAGCCCTGGGACCAAAGAGCCATTAGGTTGCTGCGGCTGGTGCCCCTAAGGTCGTCGAGGGTGATCCTGCAGTTGATGAAGGTGTTCCAGCACCTGTGCAGGCACCTCAGCCACCTCCCGCCCCGGTTAGGACTATTGCATAAAGGTTGAGCGTGTTGGAGGAGAAGATCAACAGCTTGCGCGGTGACATGGGTGAGTAGAGGGGAGTGTTAGACAGCATGGCCCGTGATTTCTCTAGATTTACCACATGAACGGTCACTAGTCTTTCACGTATGATGGATCAGAGCGGGGTCAGATACACGAGCTATTCCGATTCACAAGTGCCCTACCAGAGATGTACTAGACGTAGGACCAGCGACGCCAACACCTCTGCTCCACACCAGCCTGACCCTTGATATCTATCCCTTACTCCTTTTGTTATTTCATCTCTTGTGGACATGTACTATATTATCATGGTGTATAGAAACTTTGACTGCCTTTACCTTTTGATGTATCTATGATATGATAGTTTTGGGATTTGTTTGTGAATGATAGAATCAAGCCTGATAGTAAGTTCAGCAACATAGCTTATTAATGGATTACAAAATCAAGGACCCTAACAAGAATGAATTTACAAGTGCGAGCAATTAATGAAAGAGTGAAAGTGCTGAAGCTAAGAAGATGAAAAGTCTAACTTAAAGACTCGCTGAAAGAAAAGTGCTTACCGGGAGACAACCCAGCTATTTTTAATTGTTTGTCATTTTTTAATTGTTTGTCGAGTCTGTCTTCCCAGACATTCAATACGACACATCGAACCTCTATGGATACGCCGTATTGACCTGTTTGGACGTTATTAGTCCTTTACATTCTGCAACTTTAAAACATTTACAGGATGCAATACGACATATCCTCATGTTTGGGATACGACGTATTGACTCCCTGTACAGTATGTGTGTTTATTTTTTCGCATTGTAACCATTGTAAAAAAATCGAGATAGGAATTACACGTTTTGTCTTCTAAACTTTTATGTAGGACCTTGCTGTAAAGAAATCGACGAATTAGTGACGGTATACTCTGGAAAAAGACGTGTGTTGAACTCATACGGGCATTCTGACGCCTCTTTAACACACTTTTGCTTAAGAACTCAAATTGGAGAATCATCTCGAGTAAAAAAATTAGGGGAGTTTCTTGTTCTAATTTTATTTCTCATTTTTTTAATTGTTTTATCTATACAACGAGGACGTTGTATAATTTAAGTGGGGGGATAGAGAATTAAAACGCATACTTGTCCTTATTTTTACAAATAATATGCTATATGCTTAAAATATGCCAAATTTAAATTTTTTTAGCATACTTTTATAAAAATTGCTAGTTACATAACCTCGCGCACAATAACCCTTAATGACAAATTGTGAGAATTAAGCCTATTTCGTTTCTAAAAGTTTATCAAAAATTTCACAAAAATTATGAGTGTGCCGGTGATGTAGTGGACTTTAGAACTTGGCTTGGTATATCACTCGAGACCACAAAATGACTACTATGGACTTAGATGGAGTAACCTGTTTAACTAGTAAATTTCTAGGGATACACCAAAAAGCCTACAAGTTGTAATATTAACTAACAACACTGGTAAGTTAACCAGCGTGTAACCCTTTGCTTTCTCTCACTATAAAAGTAAGATACCCCTAGAAAAACCTGTTGAGCCATTCCTGTCTTTTTCACACCAAATATTTATTTCGTTACACCTTTACACCTTAGCCTACCCTGTAGATTAAGCCTATTTAATCAAAGTTACTAGTTGCTTTTGTGTAAAGTTTTGTAGTTCCTGTGTCAAAGTGAAATTTTCTATCTCTATATGATCAGGAAATTGCACAATGCAATGGGAATGTAAAAGTATGTAGCTCGTGTAATTTTGCTACTTTCGCAATTATGTTTCATATCCGAAGATGAAGTGTTTAAAGAAAAATTATCCGGATGAACTATGATGGTGAAGACGGTAAAATTACACCGAGATTTGTATTCTTATGTTATGAAAAAAAGAAAAAAAAAGAGGGAAAGATGAAGATAGTCGGTTCATTGAACTTAAACAGATAAATTACTTGGAGGATCGATTATTCATTGATACGTTGTAAAAGTCAACGATGTATAATTTTGTATAAAGTGGCCGATATCACCACTTGACTTGTAAAAGTATGTATAAATAGGGATGATTGAGAAGTTGAACGTTATGGGAACGCCAACTTAGGTTGTATTTGTCATTCTATGATCGAGACGTTTGTGTATATATTTCTGAGTCTTTATCATGGAACGGTCGGGAAAGTTACTAGCAACTATATACCTTATTTGTTCAGGCTTAATCTATTTGTTTTGTGAATTTTATTTAACAACAATTTACTTCCCTTTCCTAACAATTAACCTTAGGTTTTACTCGAACGAGGATGAGATCGAGCCATACATGTCTATTCTGTCGTTACGGCCATGTATGTGTGACTCAACTACCTTGTTGGTGTGGTACTTTTGGTGAAAGATTGTTAGAATGATCAACCCTTATAAGCCTTTAAAATAAACCTTGGTTTTACTCAAGTGGGTAGATTATGCAATCTTATATGTCTATTCCGTTGTTACAGCCATGTATATGTGTTTTTCACCCCTGCTAGTTTATGACTTTGGTAAAAGACTACTAATCCTATTCTTTAGCTTATTCGAGTTAAGGTTTGAATGCAGTCAGATCTATTTCGTCGTTACAGATGTGTATGTATGGTCTTTGTCACATTTTATGGAATATTAGTATCGAATAGAGGTTCAAAAGAGTAATCTAACCCATTATACCTTCTAACCCAATTTACCTTTTTGAACTTGTTACTTCATAGCTCTAGTGGTGGAGATATGTATCCTTACCAAGCATATGATAGAAACTAATCATGACCGAACAATTGAGCGTACTTATTAAATGTTACACACTAGATTAGTTGAGTGATCTGTGTGTTTTCATTTCCCATATTTTGTGAGGTGCTTGGTTTTGTACAGGTGATTTAATGAAAGAATGCTTAAAGGAAAAATCCTTAACTTCGGTTGGGATACATTTTCAATAAATTTCTAGAGTCTACTTGAGGACAAGTAGGATTCAAGTGGGGGGATATTTGATAACATCAAATAACGTTACTTTTATAGCATCATTTATCCCAAATAAATTACCCACTTTTATATAATTATTGCAAGAATTGTTACTTAATTGCTTAAAGTTGTTAATTGCAGTAATTATGGAGTACATTGTGAAGACAAGCTAAAAGGCGCACATTTTGGAGCTTAAATGATGATATTTGAAGATTACTTATTTCTGACTACATACGCCGTATCCATGAAAGAAGATACGGCGTATCAGCGCCTGGACTTCACAAGAAAACGCGTACGTTCAATACCCAATACGGCGTATCCTTCTGAATACATACGCCGTATCCAGCTGGTCAAACAATCAAAGATCCTGCATTAAATGTGATTGAAGACAGTTATTACTGATTGATTGTGAACGTAGCGCGCACTCCAAGGGATTCACCCCTATACGCCGTATTGACCTTACTCAATATGGCGTATCCACCTATTTTCAGAGACTATAAATAGAATACTCAAAAACGAGTTTTCAGGGTGCTTAATCATATTCTATATACCGTAAACATAAAAGTCGATTTTCTAAAGAGATGAAGAGTAGCCAAGGTCAAGCATCCACACTAATTCCATAGAAGACACCGTGTAATTCCTATACTCTTGTAATCATTCGATTTTTTGTATCGTTCAATTTACCTTGGTTGTTTGATTATACTTGTATTATTACAATGGTTATGGGCTAATACCCTCAGGTATTAGCCACTTTAATGAAGATTTAATGTTTGATTTGTTTAATCTTAATTGCTTAATTTATCGTTGATTTAATTATGTTTATCACCTCATACTTGTCTATGTGCTTGAATATGTGACCTATCATTCAACTGGGTCTAGTGAGGT
>BQNB010198542.1:0-11127 GCA_026074375.1 Tanacetum coccineum | reverse complement strand
ACTTGACGACGGAACTGGCTAGAGACTTTGTTATAAAGTATGTTGCTGAAGGGATGGGATTAAAGTCCAACTAAGTCGCTGAATGCTAGGACACCTAACTCCCTACTAAGGAAACTTGGTAGCTGAGTTTAATGTGGAAAGCTGAACATTAAGTGGACTGAAGCACATGTATTTACATATCATCCCAAGGATGTGCTTGGAACCTGCTGATAAAAGAGTATGAAGTTGTTAACTTCTCAATGGTTAACTTCTTTGAAAAAGTGCTAAGCATGAGCATGAATAAAGAGGAACCACCTATGTAAATGTTTAGGTTTTTCCACTTCAAGAAGCATGGACTTTGGCTCTTAAAATATTTATGAATTGGATATGGACACATGGCTTGTATAGTGTCAAGAGTTTCTTATGTGTTTAAAAACTTGTGTGTTTTTATCTTCAAGTATTCAAATGGGTTGAAGAGTTTAATTCTTAGAACACCCTGATTCTCAAATATCTGAACGTGTAATTACTAAGATGGAAATTCAATCCTCTGGACATTTTCATTTATGCACTTGTTTGTTTAATGTTTAATTTTTCATGCAAAGGTATTGTACTAAATTGGAGAGGATTGTTGGAAATTTAGTTCAATGAGGGTTTAGTTCATACCGGTTAAGGGACTGGAGGTACGGAGTGTACTCCCATAGGTCACTAAACACCCTGACTCAGAAAGTGGTTAAAGGGAATTTTAGTCGCTGATGGACTTTAGTGAGTTTACTCTTTAATGAGTAGGACTCTGTACTAAAGGACATTTATCAGTCTGATGGATTCAGCGTAAGATGAAGGATACCATCAGGAGTAATCCATCAGAAGAAGTATCCTTAGCGGGTTGACTCATCAGCGGTTTGCTTCAGTTTGAACCTTTAGTGGTATGCTCCTTAACGGGCTAGCTGATGGTTTAGGACACTGAATGAATAACATGTTGGAATGAATTCAATGACTTGTAACTGATTTGACCGTTTCATATGGTAAGTTAGAATCACATTTAATAACCACGATTAATATGTTCATGGATCCACTAATTCCTGAAATCAAGGAGGTTAATTATGGATGAGATTATATCTCCTATATACTCTCATAATTCTTTGACTAGGGTTTTGAGTATCTCTCCTATAAATAGGAGATCATAACTACATGAGAAGTATGTGAAAAATAAACAGCAAACCTAAACACATAGAAACACAGGGTTCTTGATCTATGCCTAGAATAAGAACAAACACTTGGTTTTATCCCAAGGAGGTATTCGTGATACCCAGGCATAGGGTCAAATAATCTTCTTTGGAAAGTGATTACACGACTTCAAGTGATATCCGAAAATTATCTTGGCAATTAGCTAGGTCATTGATTGTCTTCACCCTGATCTGGGACACACAACAACCAACAGTTTCTTTATAAGCATGTCCTGCAAATGCAAATGCATAAAAAATATTCGTTTTTAAATAAAAACTTCCCAACAACGAAAACTAAAATAAAAGTTATTTTAAACGGCAAAAGAAAGAACATAAAAGAAACAAAAATATAAGTTATATCGATTTCTTCCATACTCATCACCGCGACATCATCTTGTTTGTCCTAAATACAAAACACAAACATCTGCTGATAAAGGGACCGATGATATTTAAACCTATAAACATAATTCGTGTAAAGAACAAACGACAATGGAATTTTTACGCGATATACTTTTCTTTCAACGATAAAACGAAGGTCAAACATGTTAGAAAATCATAAACGGAAAACAAGTACTACATGACATTACATTTACATAGACAATACATAAACATACACAAAACTGCACCACCTGACACCAACGGCTAATAATATAAAGCATGACCACTAAAGATAAAATATGTATTTGTGTTGTTGTTATTGGAGCAAGCCTTGAACTGCAACATCCACATAATCCCACCAGCGACATCATGGAATCTGAAAAATTTAGTTCACACTTAAAATGTAAACCTAGTGATTCTTGCAACTATAAACATGATTGCAAAGTTTTGCAACACTAAAAAAACATTAACACATATATAAAAACACGTACCCTTTTTTCCATGCCCAAATAAAATACACTCTACAACATGCCTGATTATACATAAATTCTCTAGTCAACAACCAACCATCAATTACACCAAACAACTACACACGTACAACATTTTTATAAAAAACAGTAACAAACATCTACAATAGATGACATAAACCATACCATGACAAACCTACCGGTAACATAATAATTTTAAAATACATGCACACCCTAAAACAATCCATCGTAAACTATAAAGGGCATAGTTTTTGGCAAAACCAAATCCACAATGTCTCTATAACCCATGGCATATCAAATTTTGCTGCAATTTTATTACTTTGAAACATGGACTAAGCCTCAAACAACCAAGTAGGAATTTTAAATGACACACTTTTAGCAACTGCCACAAAAAGATAAATCAATGAATAACAGACTCATGATATCGACACAACAATTGAACGCTTTTGTTTGGCTTGGAAATCTATAAAAAGGTCACCCAATCAACCCAAAAAACACCACACCACACCATATAACAACCACACCCAAAACAGACACATACAAAACTACAAAATTATGTCAGAGAACATGCACCCATGACTTCACCATTCCATTTGAACCGTGGGGTGCACAAAACAGTAGAATAACCATGCTAACAACATCGAGAAGAACCTGAAAAATTCATTCACACATAAGAACACAAAGTTAATAAGCTTGAGCATATTACACATGATCAAATAAACTCTGTTAGTGCAAATATTACGATATTTAATCTATATATTCTCTTTATGTTTTGGTGATGACAAACATGTAACTTGTAAAACATAACGTAAAGTTCACAAGTTACTCGTATATGTATACTTCAACACAGATATCTTACCACCCCTATCCACCATAAGTATACATTTATCAACTCAATCTCGACATTTGAGACTCATACTCATACAGGCTTCAGTAGTTGGATCGGGCCAAGCAAAGAGGCTAGCCCATTAAGGCCCAATAGAGTTTGGCCCATTAAGGCCCAATCAAAGCTTCTAGAAGATGGGGAGAAACTAGTGAATTTAATTTTGAATTAAGCTTCTAGAAGATAGAGGGAAACTAGTAGGTGCATGCTTTATCCAAACACCCTTTTATCCATTAGACAAATCACCCTTCTCCAATTCAATGCTCTCCTATAAAACCCAAGGCTTTTCCCCCTCCTCTTGATAAAAAACCCACGAAATACATACACCATACACATAGAATTTCATCCTTCATCTTTGATCATGGTTCTAGCACAAGGCATGGATCATGGTTACATTCTATATTAGTTCCACTAGTATCAAGGGGTATTTAGTGAAGTATAGGGTGTCTCTACATGGAAGTGATCATTCTTTATTACTTGTATATCATGTAGTATATTAGGCTACATAGAAGTGATTACATTTGATCACTTGTATGTCATATAGTAGATCAAGTTGTTAGGAACTATGATCCATTTGACTACTATGTCTTGGATCTCACATTGTATTTTTATCTTGTGTCATATAGAGTATAGGTTAGATGCTTTATGTGTTTAGGCCATAAAACACAATGTTTGCTATGTTGGGCCATAAAACATAACGAGTGTTCTAAAAGGTGGTAGGTTGGTTCTAGCTAAGATTATGACTTGACATCTAGCTTAGTGTCGAAAAATAATATAAGCAACGAGGTTTATGTGTTTAGGCCTTAAAACACAAGGTTTGTTATGTTGGGCCACAAAACATAACGGGTTGAGTTGTACTCGATGAAGGACTCAACATCTAGCTTAGTGTCAAAAAATAATGTAAGCAGCGTTATAAGGCTTTCTTCATCGAAAAGGGAGCTTGTTGATTAGTGAAGTAACTCTTGAGTTAGATACTCGAGGATTGGAGTAGGGTGAAGAGGAGATTCGTGACTGAACCACTATAAATCAACGTGTCCGGTTTGCATTTTCTTTTACCTTTCGCTTTAATTATTTCTTTACATTTATCGCTTTGCTTTTACACTTGCATTGTGCTCATGATTGTGTGAATTGTTGTGTATATCGTGTTAGTTATGGTTGTGTAGTTCTTTGTAGTAAATATTTTAAGTGTGGTTATATTGTTAGAATATGCGCTAGTTATTGTAAATTTATTATCGACACTTCTCATATTGCATTAAACTTGATTGGTGATTTGATACGAAAGATTTAAATTTTTTAAACGAAAACGTATTCACCCCCTCTACGTACTCTACAATTGGTATCAGGAGCCACGTCGCTCTAATTTTCAAAACAAATGATTTTTAAAATACAGTACGATCTATGTGTCAAATTACCCATAAAGGGTGATTAAATATGAAAAATGTTTTTTTGCTTGATTCGTATTAGTTTTGTTATTAAATATACTTTGTATACTTGCTTGAAGGAAAATCTTCTCAAAAGATCTTGGAAGTGTCAAATATGTTTGTCTATGTCATAAGAGTAGAAATTATGTCTAAAACATGCATTTTATGTGCGGGAACAACTTTTTAAAGTCCTACGTCCTTTTGTTAAGTCACCAAATGATTACAAAAAACGTGTTTTTTGGTCACTGGTGGCGGTCCTTTAAATATTAGGACGCCCCCTAATATATCTGGGGGTAGTCACCTTTCTGGGGGCCGTCTGTCTGTTTCGTCAGAATTTGACAAACTTTAAAAATTCATATAAAATCAACATTAAGTCCGTAGAAGTTGTGACACCCGCCATTTTAAAGGTAATTGAGTCTACTTTCATTTAAAAATACTTTCAAGTCTTTATTCCAAACTTAAGTAAGTAAGAAATGCAAAATACTACATAGTGGTCAAAACTTTGTGTTTCGTTTTAACGTAAAACTTGCATTTTACCTTTTCTTTCGAGTCTGGCATTTCTAGTCGATGTATCTTTGAAAAATGATGTATTTATCTTTTCAAAATATTGATCTTGATTAATTTTTGAAATGGGGAGGAAACTACTTTATTTTCAAATAAAATCGACTTAAGTATACATCGTTGTATCTAATACACAAAATGACGACGAATATCTTTTTGTGTATGCTAAATGATTATGTGTGTTCACTTGTGTCTTAATTTTGTTAATAGATATTATTAAGTGATCATTTCTACTTGTAATTGAGCTACTTATATATCTAAATACATTTGCCATGCACATTATTTGTTTGTTACTAGTTTTCCGAATTAAGGGTGAATGGGAATTATGCTATATCTCTTGCATTAAGTTGCGAAATTGTTTATGCATTGCATATAGGCATAGATCACCATATTACAAATGTTACATAAACATCTTGTAAATTACTTCGAGTGTGGTAACTTCTTAGAAATGAAAGTTTAATACTTTGTCAAGTAGGTTGGAAAATATTGTCATGCACAAATATCTTTTAATAAGATCATACGTTAAAACCCATCACCAAAATATTTCCAACACTTAACTCTCCTTCAACAAGATGTCTAAATCTTTTCATCGTCATGCCTTGTTTGACCTTAGGTTGTTTAAACAAAACAAAAGATCATATTAATACATTAGTATTTAAGTAACAGAAAATGTATTTTTAAACTTTGCTTGTGCTTGCATTGTTCTAACACACACACATAATTATATTCTTTTTATAAACTTATAGTATTTTACAAAAGACGCGTGTTGTATAAAAATGGTTAGGAAAATCATTTATATACCCATAAAATATCAAAAAGTATGCATATTATACATAACAACAAATAATTTTTCGTACAAGCAAAATATATGACAATCTTGAAGTAAGAAATTAACTTCTCATTATTCATCAACCTCACACTTACAACTAGTCTTAGGTTTATTGGAACACACTATAAAATATGTATTTTCTTTTAAAAGAGTGTTCGTATGGGTCAAGAAAGATTTCGAATATATATCGACTTATTATTTAAATTATGATTGATATTATTATCGAATCTAATTGACAAGTTTTTGAATATGAACATGAAATCGAGATTAGGATTCATCTCGATCATAGAAATATCAATAAAATGACCATAGATATTTCTTTGGGTCTACATGTTTAACCATCCTCGGTTATTACATGAAATCATAAAATTAATTGCAAGAGAATAAGAATATTCAACGAATTGCAATTCACACTTGTAATGAAGATGTTTCATTGAGTCTAAAGTGTTCAAATGTAAGTGTTATTAGCTATGGTCAAATTATACATGCTAAACTCAACACACTTTAAGTAGGATTGACGACTTATAAATTTCCATCGAAAAACTCATAAGTACTCCAACTTGATAAGAAAGACTTGGATGTCATTTCTGAAAATTTAAACCGAGAACCCTTATAACTTATATAAGATTTTCCTTATAACCTAATGTCAACACCATCTCCTAAATAATAGGAAAATAATCCTTGCCCAAATTTATCACCTCTACGGATTGATGGATCCTTCGTCCTAGATTCATCTTCGGGTTAGGTAGATCCGCCCTATGGCATCAGATTTAAACCTCTTCCTTTTGTCAATCGCTTGTTTAAAAGTCTAAAATACATGTAACTAACCTTTAGTAGATCATCATTGTGGAAAGTTAGAAGGGGGGTTGAATAGTTTTCTTGTTTTAAGATTTACTTTTCAAATTTTTTGTTATGATCTTATGTGAAGTTTGCATAATATTGATACTTGATTTGAAGATAAGTAAAATGCAAGAAAGTAAAGGGTTAGACATAGGGGACCAAGATGCAAGCGTTTATAGTGGTTCGGCTGCAAGGACACCTTCCCTACCCTACTCTACTCCCCGAGTCACCTAATCGAGAGTTAGTAAACACTAATCGCCAAACTCCTTTCAATCGACGGAGAAGCATCACAACGTTGCTTACACCTTTTAACAGTACAAAGCTAAATACCAGATTCTTCACACGATAGAATCACACCAATATCACTACTCTTGGTTTACAATGAGGATGAATACAATTATAACTACTATGTGATGTACAAGAATCAAAATCATGATCTTGACAATGCAATGGAGATGCGAAAGGATCCCCCCCAATATTGGGGGGGTTGTCCTTCGTCCTAGATTCATTTTCGGTTTAGGTAGATCCGCCCTATGGCATTAGATTTAAACATCTTCCTTTTGTAAATCTCTTGTTTAAAAGTCCAACATACATGCAACAACCTTTAGTAAATCATCATTATTTCTACAAAGAAACATTAACAAGATCTATTAAGGTAAGTAACCTTAATTGGATTTCTTTCTCAAAAGACATGAAAAGGTGCATTCTTTGAATACTCTCAACATAGTACGTTACATATTGTCACTCTTAAGCATACTCTTAGGTCCTAGATAACTCATTCTTTCTTTAACCTACAACAACTTTCTTTCTCTCTCATTCAACCCTAGAATTCTAAACATCTTGATTAGAATTATGTGAACTAGAATTAAAGCATGTTAGTATTGTCATATTAGGCCCGATATTAAAAGAGAATATAAATTTTATCTTTGCTACACTTCATTAGGAAAATGTAGGAACTCTATTTTGTCTAACATGAGAATGACTACTATAGAACCCATTGCACTGGAAATTCAATTTGACCTAACGATTGAATTGCTTCTTGGAGTAACAAAAGTCAACATCACAAGAGGACAAAACTTCAAATATTTCCAAATCAATCCCTCATAAATTCCAAAGTTACATAAATGGTCCCTTTACCTTAACGGGCTAAAAACCTTTATAGTTAACATTTGTTAACTATTAACAACAAAACACCAATCCAAAGCCCGGGCCCAATCTAATTCACCCGGCCCAATACCCTTTTTATAAAAACCCCGAAGTCAAACAAGCCACACCCCTAGTCAAACTTACCAACCGTTTTAAACGGTTAAAAAAGGCGCGAATGAACAATTACTGTTCATCGTCTATAAGGTATAACCATAAAGTTAAAATCATAGGGCTAATGTAAATTGAGGGCATAAAAGGAAGATTCAAGTGATAAGGTCCACGTTGGCTAAGTCATACATCATCAAGGCTCTCCTATTGGTCAAACCCAAGGAAGAATGACACGGTGGCAAGTGAGAAAGCACAAGGAAGTGGATAATTTGCACTATAAACACTCACAAAAGAAGCACAAAAGGAATAAGCCATGGATTGCCACGTTGGCAATCCGTGTGAGCTTAATTTTGATCTAACGGCTAAGGAGTGCTTTCCAATCATTGAAGGAATGTACGGATTAGATTGAAGGGAGCGTGTAGAGCAGGTTATGGACCTAGAAGCTTCACACTCAGGCTATAAAAAGCCTCACTCACTCACGGGAAGGAAAAAACGAGGAGTAGGAGTAAATTAAATTAGTTTTTAATTTTCAGCTTATTATTTCCTTTAAAATGTAATTTCCTTTTCAAGATTTGTAATCTTTTAAACTTTTAATAAAATTCAGTTTCATTTCATGTCTTAATTCAAGCTTTTACTTAAAATTTAAATCTGCTTTTGTTTATGCTTAATTTCCAATTCAAAATTACCTCAGCTTTATTATTGGATGATGAACCAAATTTGGAAGGGTTCATGGACACCACTGGCTTGTTCTAAACAAGCCAGAGCTTGTTGATTAGCTCAATTGAGCATTTGTTTTCCCTGTTTAAAGCAAGGGAACTTTTATAAGCTTTACTTTGCATTTCTAGCTTAATCTACTTAACTTCTGCTTATTATTGTTTATTTGTGCTTATTAATGCTTATCTTAGTTATTAGATGCCTTTTATGATTGATAATTAGTTTAAATGTTTAGCTTTCATTAATTTTCTATAAATCTGTAAAAAAACATAAAAATAAGTAGCATAATGTGTAAATTTGATTCTCTGGCTTAATTGTTGGTTAGTATAAGTTCATTAGGTCTGTTAATGTTTGTTTGATATCTGGTCTTTGAGTTTTAATCACTTTAGTTCAATTTCATAAGCTTAATTTAAAAATAAAATGTTTAAAAGGGTGTTTGGATGAATGCAGTTTGACCTCTTAAAGTCAAACTGATTTGTGCAAATCATTTTGGTTAGTTTGATTTTAACATTTGATTAGGTTTTGAGCAGGTTTGAAGAATTAGTTTAAGTTTAATATCATTTTAAGGTTTAATCTATTTGTTCCTACACCAGGGGATTTTTCCCTTTCACTTAGATTGTTAAAATTTGATCCAAACCTTCCTAGGCTTGGAATTTTGTTTGCTAGGTATTCTTAGACACTCAATAGGAGTGTCTAGGGCAGAGTTATCCCGTAAGGATACCTGCAAGTTTGGTTTACCCATTTGGTCATTTGCATCAGCAGTAGTAACAACAGTTACTACTGCTGTCTTTTTAGCATCATTTAAGCTAGCTTTAGTAGGATTTAGATTTTAAAATTTAGTAAGTTTATAGATTAGATAAAGGTTAAGATAGTTTAAAACTTGTTTTCAATTTCTAGCTTATTACTTAGGATTAATTTAGCCTTAAAAGTTCATCAAAAATCTCAAAAAGCCAAAAACAGTATTAACTAGTCTTAGCTTTTAAATTTGGATTTCTAGCTTTTAGTACTTGTTTTTTATGATTTGAATCAATAGTTTATAAGTAGGTAGTTAAGTTGTTAAAAGCTCAGTTTCTGTTTTAGCTTATTGTGCAAACTAGCTTATCTAGTTTTTGAGCTTATCTTGGTAGTACCTGAGTTTACCTCTTAGATCATAGGATTAAGATAGCTTATAGTGTTTCCAGTTAAGTTAGCTTATTAAATTTAGCTTCTACACATCTTAAGCTTTCTAGGACATCTTTTAGTTTTGAAAATGGTGTTTAAATAAGAACTTTGTGCTTAATTTAGTGTAGAATAGCTTTTTAAATCTCAAATCACAACTTTTTGTAAACAGCTTATTAAAAAGCTTTTTGAGAGCTTAAATTTTGAGTTTCAGCTAGTAGTCACTTTATTAAAGTTGTTTAAAAAGTTGTCCTCTACAACTTTTGTTCTTTAAGTTTTTTTATAAAAACAAAAAAAGGGAAGTGGAAGTCGGGGGTGAGCAAGACTCGAACCCCCGACCTCAACACCTCAACATTTATAACACACACCCACTCCTTACCGTTGTGCCTTTGGGTCTTTTTCATAAGACCCTTGCACTCTTTATCTTTTATACTCATTTTAGCATTTTAAGCTGTTTAAGCTTATTTCACAGCTTATTTTATAAGCTGTGATTTCGGGCTTATTTTTCCTAGGATTTAGATAGTTTTAGCTATTTTCTGTTATTTTTCTAGAATTTTTAGAGTTTATTTAGTATTTTTTAACATTTATTTTCATTAAAAACTTTAAAAAATCATAAAAAATAGAAAAATAATCAAAAAAATAAAAATCTTTTTTAGAAAATTTTCTTTTATCCTTAAGTTCATAGGAAAATTAGTTTTGCTTTCGTAGGGTCTAATTTGCAAAATTTTGTTTTCTAAAGAACGGGATTCGTTCTCGTTTTCGTTTTTCGTGTTTTTTAACGTTCATTTCAACTCCGTTTTTGTTCTAGTTTTCTTTAAACTTACTTTTTAGTAAAATAGAGTCCATTTTAAAAGTAAAATTTAAGTTAGGTTTATTTTCAGCAAATTAGGATTTTTGACCTTCATTTAAGGGTCTCGTTTTGAGTTTTTAGTTAAATTTTGATTTCTCGTTATTTGTCTTTATGATTAATAGTTAGAATTTGTTAATTTTAATTGTTAAAAGTAGTTAACCAAATCAACTATTGTTTTTCATTCAAATCATTGTCCAAGCATCAAACGTGGTTTCAATTTCACAAGTCGTTGGGGAAAACGACCCGGGAAATCATACTTCCCGGTTAAGATACGTATTATATTATATTATATATATTTTTCCATCGTATTATATTTTATATATAAGTAAAGCCGTATCAAATTTTTGGCGCCGCTGCCGGGGATTTGTGTTAAGATTCCCTCGTTTGAAGTTTGTTGGTCGTGTTTTGGAGAACCTTTCGTTTTCGAAAGTTACGTTTTTAAGAAAATAAAAAAAAAGTATAAAAAAAACAAAAAGTAAAAAAATATTTTTCTTTTCTTTTTAGTATAAATAGAAGATTAAACACAAAAATACAAAAATATTTTCTTCT
>BQNB010198541.1:0-11127 GCA_026074375.1 Tanacetum coccineum | reverse complement strand
AAAGATCTTACATAAATTGATCAAAAATGGTAAAAGTTGTTGGATAAGTTATGTTTATTGTGTTTTTTGGTTAAGGAAAACCGATCGAGAGGCTAAATAAAATGATTGATAGATAATTAAGGAGACCTTGTCAAATCCCATCGGTAGTACATGTGAGGTTGGGATTATATCATCTACTCCATAATATGCGTTATGACAACTTGAAAAGTCTACACTCTACAGCATGCATGTGAAGTTGTATATGCGTTATGACAAGAAAAACTCTCCAGCTGGATACAAGTGTTTTTGGTACAATATATGGGTTTTGAGAGATTCAAATATATGTAAGCCATAACTTTATGCAAATCAATGTGACATATGATCAGTGAAGGTAATCAGTTTTGATGGATCGACGACGTGGTGCAAGTATCGGATGCTACGTTATGTATGCACCATTACGAAAACTCAAACTTGCGTCATTTTAGATAAAATGCGTCATATGCACCTAGAGCCCACTAATATATTCTGTAATTTAGATACGAGTGGTGTGTATGCAAATCATAAAACAAGAAGTGCAAATCTCATCCCATATACACTATGTTTATTCATTGTGATTGATTGAATGGGCTAATGCTATCAATATGCAATACTACTATAATGGGCTTTAACAATAAGCTTATTAATAATGCCCACTTAACGTAGCTGGCCCGTTTAGTAGATCCTTGAGAAGTTTGAAGTTTTTTTCTTTTGGTTTTTGATTCGGATTGTGATCGTGGTAGACTCGAAAAACCTTGAGCATAGATGGTTATACTTATATTGCGCCCGTGTATGATGTTGTGATTGTAACAATTTGTGGATGGCAATGAAATTTTTTGATGTCACAAAAAAGGATATACAAATGATTGATCGTATCTAGTTAAAGTAATAGATACATAGAATTTGGTTTTAAAATAATGGTTTCAATCGACTGAATTAATATGGACGATTTTTCTTATTCTGTTTGACCTGTTAAATGAAAATCAGTTATAGGTTCAATCCATGACGCTTGGTTTAAAATAGAAAACCTATTCAAATAATTGTGGCTCAAAGTATATTTTGTTTTTCTTAGAACATCAAAGGGGCAAATATTTCTAATAGCATAATCTTAAATTGCCAGGTGACTAGGATGAAGATTAAATAAAAAGTTTGTTTTTACCTTAAAAATCTGAAAAGTCACCATGTTGACATGTTTCTCTTCTTGTTTGTTTTACGCAGAGTATCGATGAACAATCGGAATTTAATAAACATTTGAATATCGATGAACATTTTTTACTAATGAACATTTTTTTATTAATAAACAGTTTGTGTTGAATATCATATTGACTGTATATGGATGAACATTTTGTATTGATGAACATTTTGTATTGATGAACATAACACACGCTTTTGTATTATTTGATGAAAATAACAAACACTTTTTGTTTTTTGATGAACAATTTTGTGTATAAATGAACATAACACACGCTTTTGTATTATTTGATGAAAATAACAAACATTTTTTTTGTTTTTTGATGAACAATTTTGTTTCTTCAACATTCTTTGATAAACTTCTTTATAATTATAAAATATTCTTTGATGAATGTTTATTTGATTAACAATTTTGTTTACAACTTATTTACTGAAATTTCTTTGATTAATAGATTCTACTCTAATGAATAATTGCATATCAAAAAATACTCGATGGATAAAAGTGGTGCCAATCAAGGTTAACATTTATGCGTGGAAGGTGAGAATGGATTGTTTGCCTACCCATCTTAATATACCCCGGAGAGGTATAGATATTCCATCTATTCTTTGTCCCGTTTGTGGCAGCGCCATGGAATCGTCAAGTCATTTATTTTTTGATTGCCTTGTTGTGAAAGATAATTTTCGCAAGATTTGCCGTTGGTGGGAGGTGGATTTCATGGAAGTGCATACGTTCGATGAATATGTTTCTTGGATCGTAAATCTTCAGATTCCTATCAAGCATAAAAGGTTGTTAGAAGGGGTGTGTTTTGGGTTGTGGTGACTAATTTGGGCTTATCGTAATAAGTGTGTCTTTGGTGTGGTTTCTCCTTCTAAGGCGGATATTTTTGATGATGTTGTGTCGTATTCTTTTTATTTGAGTCGGTTTAGATGTAATGTGTCGTTTAGTTGGGTTGATTGGCTAAAAAATCCTTATCTTGTAACTTTGTAATTCTTCTAGTTTCTTGCTAGTTTTTTAATAAAGTGCTGTTCAAAAAAAAAAAGTTGTTCATGAAGTTTTATATACCAAGGCTCTACAAAATACACCATGTATATTGTATTATATTGATAATATATATTTTTAATGACTAAAAATTAGATATATTTTGTGATTTAGAATAAAATAAGAGTAAATTGCGAAATTCGTTTTTGTGGTTTGGTCAAATTGCAGGTTAATTCTTTCTCATTTCGAAAGTTCACTCATCGTCTCTGTTATCGGTCTCTTTTTTAACAAGTCCGGGAGCAGATCCTTTAATGTCACTTGTGACATTCAAAATATATTGTTAATATGAGGTCTCATGATTAGTTTGAAACTAATTTTGGTACTATTAATAACATGCTTAATCATAAGTGTTTCTTAAAAAACGATTTTAATTCGTCTTTTGTTTAAAACACTAATGTTTTGTAAGATCCGTTATAAAAAACGGTTTTAAAAGAAGCCTTTCGATTAAAACAATTAAACAATATCACATATTACATAATGTTTTAATAAAAACACATATGTAATATGATGTTGTCAATTTTCATTAAAAAGATCTTAATAGATCTATTTTATATGATCTATTTCTATACTGAAACTCAACAAGGTTTCAGTAGATCCATTCATCTAAAGAAACTTAACAAGGTTTCAGTAGATCCATTCTTCTAAAGAAACTCAACAAGGATTCAGTAGATTCATTCTACTAAAGAAACTCAACAAGGTTTTTATAAATATACTTTTAAACTTTAAATTTTCACGAGTTATATCTAGTTAATAATTAAACTCGACCCGGTTTAAAAATAAACTAGACAAGTCAAACAAACACTTCCACTAATTTAGTAAAATGATGTATATAATCTGATATTTAATAATAACTTGTATAATTACCAATATCTTGTTTCAAATAAACTCTCCTTGATTTTATTGAACATATTACAGTTATCTAATAAAATAACAACTTGCACTTTATGTGATATGTTTAAAAAAAACTCCACTTGGTTTCAATGAATCTAAATTCGTCATGATTTGTAACCATGTGAGTAACTGGCGCACCAATTACATTTACAAGATTCACAAGGGTTACACTCGTGTTACATAGTAAAACTTGTCATTACAAAACAGTTAAGAAAGGTTTAATTAATTTTGTATCTACTTTTATACTCGGATTGGTTTTATTTAATTGTACCAAATCCGGATTAAAAGAAACTCAAATTGGTTTCATTGAATCATATAGATCAGTTTTATAGAAAACTCAATCTTGGTTTCAATATAAATTTGGTTCTGAACACAGCAGGTGACATTAATACAATTATATAATCTGTTATAAACGGTAGGTATCTAAGAATTTCATACTGATTTCTATAACCTGTGTAACAGATCTGCTTCAAAGAAAACTCAATCTGGTTTCAATGAATCAACTAAGATCAGGTTAACAGAAACTCAATCTTGGTTTTCAAAATTAAACTGATTGACCAACTGCTTTTAAAATCGTTTAATGGATCTGTAATTCTAATTGTTAAAATTAAAATTTCTGTTTAATTAAAAACTGATTCCAAAAGAATACTCAAACTGGGTTTACGATAGAACACAGTTTATAAATATAAAATCTGTCTAATAATTATTAATTCGATTTACACAAAAGTGGTTTTTTATTTCGGTTACACAGAATCTGTTTTAAGTTGTAGGGGAAAATGTACACTTTATTTATAAATCGATTATATTCTATTAAATAAATTAACAGAAAATATATGACAGAAAATTAAATAAAGAAAGACTGGGGTAGTAGAAGCAGAAGACAGACACTATTATAAGAAAGTATATAAAAGCAGTAATAAAATGTCGTTGGAACGAGGCTCGGGTTTAAACACGATTCCCTTAAACAGATTCGCCGTCTGTTTCCTAGGGTCAACGGTCCAAAGTTGTGTTACAGCACTGGGACCTGCAAACTTGCCTGAAACATCACGGATGCAGTCGTGACGCTTTGATCGAAAGAATTGCCTGGATACTTGGTTGCTATGGAGCTGTGTTTTTCGGGGTTGTAAATGATATGAGTATATTATAGTTATATGCCCTTATACTGAAAAACTTGTCTTGTTTTCCAAGATTAAATATACACCAAAATTAGACAAATTTGTTAAAACTAATACAGATTTTCCATATCTTTATAACACAAAATTATTTTGTAAATATTCTGCAAGACTTGTTTAATAAGTCTATATCTATTTTTAAAATAGATTTACAAAATATTCTATAAGACTTTTTGAATAAGTCTGTATCTATTCTTAAAATAGATTTACAGAAATTCTGAAAGGAAACTATCATTCACACTTTCTATCTTGGGGTGATTGTAGAAAGATTAAATTTCTTAGATTTTGCTGTTTCATCTCGTCAATTTGATGACACGAAGATATCATTCATATTATCTCCATTTTGAACATATTTTAGCTCGTTGCGAAGCTGTCTTCAAAAAAAACGCAAAACTATAAACTAATATAAATATATATAACATATATTAAATAATGTCCAAACTTTGCAAAAATTATTATTTTTCTAACAATTTACTTGTTTTGTCGCTATCACACATTATTACTATATACAAAGGGCAGACGCCCCGGCATTTAATGCTGCGACCCACCCTTTTTGACCCGACCCGTCCTTTTTTGACTTTTTTTTTTCTTTACATTGAGTTTATTTTAACCTTTTTTTTTCTCAAAAACTTTTTAAAATAAAACTTACTATTTTTTTCGTAAATACCCTCTCGGCTGTTTGAGTATTGGTCTGATTTTTTTATGAATAAACCCCTTTAAGTTTCCTCAAACCTCGCGCTAAGCTAATCGTCAGTTTTTTTTTTTCAGGAAAATTTTTAAAATCAATACATTTTCCTTATTTTTTTCTCGAAAATACCCTCTGCACTGTCGGAGCATCGGTATGTTTTTTTTATGAATATTTTTTGTTAACAGTTTATTTTTTTTTTACAGTTTTTTTTCTTTTTTTTTTCCTTAAAAGTTTTTAAACTTAAACTTCTCATTTTATTTTTTCCCTCGGAATACCCTCTCGCATATTTTCGTCATCCGTCTGTTTGCTTTTTTTTTTTTTCTTTCTTTACATTGAGTTCTTTTTCTAACTATTTATTTTTTTTCAAAAACTTTTTAAAATAAAACTTTACTTTTTTTTTTTTACCTAGGAATATCTCTCGCGCTGTTTGGTTTTCACTCAGGGTCTGTTTTTTTTTATGAATAACCTTTAAAGTTTCTCAAACCTCGCGCTACAGCTATTCGTCCCCCGTTTTTTTTTCCTTAAAAAACTATTTTTAAAATAAAATTTTCCTTTATTTTTTCCTTCGAAATAATCTCTCGCCACTGTCGGAGCCATCATTCGGTCGGTTTTTATGAATCTTTTTTGTTATACAGTTAAATTTTTTTTTTTACCAGTTTTGCTTTTACATTTTTATTTTCTTAAAAAGTTTTAAAATTAAACTTTCCTTTTTTTTTTTTCCTAGGAATACCCTTAGCGATGTTTGAGGCATCCGTCTGTTTTTTTATGAATTAACTTTTAAGCTCTTCCTCAAAAACTCGCCTAAAACTTTTAGTCTTCCTCAAAACATCACGCTCCGCTATCGTCCCGCACGGACGGCAGCGGTCGCCAGTTTTGTTTTCCTTTTTTTTTTCAAAAAATTTCTAAATAAAAATTTCCTTTTTTTTTTTCCTCGGAATTACACCTTCTCGCTTGCTATGTAAATGGCCTTTTGCATTTAGTTGCATTAAATGCCACCAGTTATCGGTTAGCGACTGGTGACGGGCTTCGGGAGTGATTGCGTCCATGCCTTCTTCTCGGCTCTGTCCGGGCAGTTGGCGTTTTGGATTCGGAGTAACGGGACTCTTCATGGTTTCTTGGATTTCTTCCGGATTCATCGCCATAAAGTAGGCGTGCCTTTACCGCTTTGAGCTTATCTTGTTGTTCCTTTTCTTTTTGCATTTTTTCAGCAATAAGCGGCAAAAGTTGGTGGTAGTTTTTGTCGCACAATTCTCTTAGAGCTTCATTGGACGCAGGTTCCTCGAGATTTTGTGGACCACTTTTTCCCCCAGTGTTCCGCACAACGGATGTGGGAATCGTTGAGGTTTGTTGTTCATGAGTGCTCATGGTGAGTTTTTTAGAAAACGTGGTTGCGTTGGGTCCCACGGATGGCGCCACTTGTTAATACAAAATAGGTGTTGGGTGTAGATCTAGGCTCAAATCCCGTGTTAGGTTGGGCTTCCGAGTGATTTGAGCGTCGGGTTTTGTACTAGAGCAAGAGAAGTGACAATTTCCTGCACAATCAGACAAAAACCGTTAGCCTTACCGTGGGGACGGACCCCACAGTTAGACTCCGGCGTGAAAGTAAGTAAACATGTAGAGAGAGAAAGTATGAGAGTATAGAGTGAGAAAATCGTACTGTTCATTGTGTACTAGGTCCCTATTTATAGCAGTCTAGTATTAGGGTTTTCTAATATTTCGTAGTGGCCAGAGTGGGTCCCTTGTCGGGCATAGTCTCGTAATAACCGTGTATACGGACGCGTGTGCTTTCCGTAGACGGAAGTATCCTATAGTTAGGTCCGCGTCCGTTTTGCTGTGTTCGGGCCGTGACCAATGCAGAATTGGGTTTAATTTCGGCCCATGACTGCTAAGTTGGGCCCGGAAGCCCAAGTGATAGTGTGGCCTAAGCCCGGAGGCTTGGTATACCTATTATACGTCATCAATGACCAAAAACACTTCCGCAACAACTTGACCCACAAAACTCAACCACCTAACGAAACCCGGAAAACCTGATTCGAAAACAATTGCTGACTTGAACTTATATAACAATTCCTGAAACTAGCATTACGAACCATGACTCAGCACAAGATCACCACGACTACTAACCACAACCATGGCCAGCGAACAAAATGTTATTGAAACTAATGGATGTAAAAAAAAAAAAAAAAAAAAAAAAATAAAAAAATAAAAAAATAGAGGGTAGGGGGTTGGAAAAAAAAAAATAAAACAAACACCACACCCCCACCAACCCCCCCCGACCACCCCCCCACCCTCACACCCCACACCCCCCCCAACGCCCAGCCCTCCCCCCCCCCCCCCCCCAGCCCCCACACCTCCCCCCCCCCCCCACCCCCCCCCACGCACAACGCACCCCCCACCCGCCCACCCCCGCCACCTCCCCGCCAACCCCCCACCCCCCCCTCCACCCCGGCACCCCCCCCCCCCTCACCCCCCCCCCCCCCCGGAACCCCACACCCCACCCCCTCCCCACCCCACCCCCACCACACCACCTCCAAGCGCCTACCCCCACTCCACACACAAATAACCCTCCGCCGCCACCCACGCCCCCACCTCCCCCCAAACACACCAAACTAAACCAACCCACCCCTACCCACCACCCTAACCCCCCACAACACCAACACTACAACACCCCAACACACCACTAACTCCCACCTCTTCTACCCACTCCCTCGTCACCCCCTCTCCCCCCAGACCCCCCCTTCTCCCCTCTACTCACAAATAAACACATACCTCACTCCCCCCCCAACTCACCACCACACTCGCCCTATTTATTCTGCCATATTTTAGCTCCTGTCTGGACCAACCTACATATGTTCTTGTATACCCCAAAACATGTGAAGAAGAAATACATAATCACGAAGAGATTTTACAACTCACATGTTGCAATAATTCCACCACAAACACCACCGCCATCTCCCTTTTCGAATTTTTTTAGTTACGTCTGGAAAAAATCATATGTGATTTGTATCACAATCACATGTGATTGTGATACAAATCACATGTGATTTACAAATCACATGTGATTTTTTTTCAAACATAACTAAAAAAAATCGAAAAAAAATTCGTCGAAAGTATATAGAAGTGCCCCTCTATAGAAAGATGATTTAATTCTTGTCGCGATTGTATGTTTTGTTTTGCGTAACAATTAACGGTTTGTGAGATATTTAATTTTTAAAAAAGATGTGAAAAGTGGGTTTTTATTATTTTGATGAAAAATGAGTGGCTAGAATTGGTTTATTGAGTCTATGCTAAATTTGAGGTCTATGTTGACCTTTTGCTTGTTGCTATAATTGTGCTTGTAACTGCTGATACTTTTCATTTCTGGATGAATGAAACCGAAAATTGATTCACTATCGAAAGATGGCTTAATGAGGATACAAATCTTTTGTTCTAAATCATAAATACTGCCCACGTTAAATATAGCAAACTCAATCTTATATATTATTAGATAAGAAATATAATATTAGTGTGTGTTTGGCAAAAGTAATAATAGTAGTGTGTAGTAGTCGTAAGCACCAACACTAGTAGCTTAGAGTAGGGGCGGCTCAAGCCTTCTTGAGGCTTGAAGCAAAACTTAAATGAAGGCTTTTCGATTCATCGGATTAAAAGAACATCCAACTATAACAAAAAATACAATGAAAATCTAAAATTTGATTGAAGATAGAAAACATAACATAAGAAAAAGAAAATCAAACTTCTGTTTCATGATAATCTAGAAGCACAAACGAAAAACGAAGCAGCACGAACGAGCCTTGTTCATGTTCTCTAGTTTAAATATAAACGAACAAACGAAATAATGTGAACGGTTAAATAGATGGACAGTGGTGTTCATGTTAATTTGTTGAAAAATATTTATATTTTTCGTTCATTAAAACACTATCGATTCATAAGTGATTCTTTAAACGATATTTATTCATAAGCGATTCTTTAAACATGTAATTTGTTTAGATTATTGGATAAAAGTCATTAGCATTGAAAGAGCTCAATTCATTTTTTAAAATAATAAAAAATATATACCCAGTCATTTTTCTTAAACTCAAATAAGGATGTAATACTATGGACATAGAAAATAAAGAAAAAGTATCGAATATCCTTTATATTTTTGCAATTTTAGTAACGGTTTTTATATGTTAAGAAGAACCTCAAGATGATATATAAGAAAACTAGTTTTAATGCCCGTGCACGCACGCGATTTAGACATTATGTTTTTTTAAATACATGTATGATTTTTATTTTTATTTTGTTTTATAAGTTATGTTATAGAGTATAATCGAAATCATATGAAGATAATAGATTCATATCTTATATATATTATATGAGCTTGAGGATAATTACTAAAAAAAATTTCTTTTGATTTACCTGTTAACTAACTCAACATTGTGAGCCGACTAATCTCTACAAAACTACTCTTTTAGGTAGCCCGAAGTCGGCTCATGTGAACCTTCGAGGCCACAAGGGGATTAGTTTTCTCCTCGTTATATTCGAACCATTGACCTCCACTTTAGAAGGCTGATTATCTTACCGTTGGGTATGCAGTTGATATTGTATATGTTTTATGATTCTAGTTGCATTATTGAGTCAGCTATACTTAAGATTAATGGTCACACTTTGTGTTAAAACATGTAAAAATTTAGCTTCGCAGTCGAATTTAAAAGCATCAAGTTGAGCAATCAAAATCGTTAATATTTATAGAATATAGAAAGCTAAAAAACTCAAATAAGTATTATGTTTCGTACATACAATATGTTTTGGTCAAACAAAGATTTACCTATTGTATATCTTTAATACATATACAAATATAAAAAGAGTTTTACCCATTTTTCCGTCACCAACACTTTTTTAAGATATAAAAGTAGCCTAGATTGTTATATATGATTTATAGGCATACATACATGTCAATGGAATAAAGACTTTTTGAGAAATTTAAATGTTAGAATTTTAGTACGTATTAAACAAAAAGAAAAAAAAGCAATTCTTCCAAACACATCAATGAATAGCTAGAAAACTTTTTTTATTAATTTATGATATTTTATGTGCTTTGGTGTTTTTCTATTTGGTTGTACAACATAATTTCATACCGACAATAAAAAATCCATCAAAAAGTCTTCGGGTTGATTTGGGATGTGATTAGATACTGTTAAACCTTTGTTTGGAAGTAAAAAATTGTTTACGTTTGTAATATTTTAAAATATAAAGTCTACGGGTATAAAGTTTAAGGGGTTATTTGTTTATTTTTTAAAGTTATAATAAAACATGTAAATTTATAAATTTACACTTAACTCCATATAATTTATTTAAAATTAAAAATCACTAAATTTTTATTAATTACCTCCACTTTTTTCAAGTTTTTTTCTTCACAAATTTGACACATATATTTTTATGTGTTTTTTTTCTCGTCATATTTCTCCACCACAAATTTTTAATTTTGACCAAATCGATTTAATTTTGACTTTTTATTGACCAATCAGATCACACGATTTTGCCTACGTGGCAAAATCAAGCGTTCTGATTGGTCTAATTTTTAAATTCATATGATTCAATTTGATGGAAAACTCCGAAATGATGTAATTCTTTTATTATATAAAAGATTCTCTAGTTTAGTTTGTTTCATTTTGTATTTTGAGCTTGGAACATGTCCAATGTTATTGTTTTTGTTTTGTGGCCAAAGTTGATTTGCTAAGGATGTGTCCTAGTGGTTAATTCTTTTTGTGCTTGTGTACTTTGCCCTTTGTGGCCTTTCTAAATAAATTTACCATTAAGAGTAAAAAATATTAATATAATATTCGTATTTACAGTAATTTATTAATATAATATTCATATCTACAGTAATTTATTAATATAATATTAAAACTAAGATACATGTTTGATTCCATCTCTTTCGTTGATGCTGAAAAGCCACGTACGTGTTTATCATTCTTCCCAAAAGATCCACACCTCTCATTCTTTATGAAAGATCCACCGTCTTCTCACTATCTCTCACACACACCGGAGTTTCTTCCTCACCCCCTCTTTAACCACGCAGCTGTGAATCATCAAGGTGCGTTTTTATTGTGATAACATGTTGAAGCAGATAGCGCAGAAGGAATAATCAC
>BQNB010198540.1:0-11127 GCA_026074375.1 Tanacetum coccineum | reverse complement strand
AGCCTATAAATTGTCCAATCTTAAAAATAGAAACATTTTGTATTTAAGGGATGTCTAGTTTTATGAAACAGTTTTTTCATATAAGATGAATAAGTCTTCCAAGTCTTTTGTTGAGTTTGAAAATAAAGTTACAAACTTGAATTTCTTTGATTTTGTTGTGTCTGAAACAACATTTAAAACTCCTAATTCTAGTCCCAATGATGATGAGGAAGGGACACCTATTAGTAGAGAAGGTAGTGTGCATTAACCAGGTTCTGGTGGTGATTTGATTTAACCTGGGTCTGATGAACAATTACCACACTCAGGTCTTGATTCAATCATTCATTAGTCTGGACATGATGGTCCACACACTGCAACTCCAGTATGTGAGGAAAATAAATCTAAGGGCAATGTTGGTACAAGTATAGAGGTTCTAGTTTTCTAAAATGTTTTTGAAAATCAAATAGAGGAAGTTAGTAAAAGAAGATCTTATGGGTCTTCTAAGTTGCCTGCCAAGCTAAATGACTATGTGTTTAATAGTAGGTTAAATATGGTTTAAATAGATATGCTAATCTTTCTATGCTAAATGCTGAAAATTACTGTTTTGTTTCTAATCTGAATAAGTCTTTTGAACCTTCTACTTATGAAGAAGCTTTAAAAGATGTTAATTGGATAAATTCTATGAATGAAGAGAGCATGCTTTATATGAAAATGATACTTGGGAGTTAACTGATTTTCTAGTTGGAAGAAAACCAATTAGAAGTAAGTAGGGTTTTAGAATCAAATATAAGTCTACTGGTAAAGTAAAAAGGTTTAAAACAAGATTAGATGATGAAGGTTTTAATCAAAGAGAGGGTATAGATTATGAGGAAACTTTTAGTCCTGCTGTCAAGATGAGAACGGTTAGGTGTCTGATTAGTCTAGTTGTGTAAAAAGATTGGAAATTGTATCAAATCGATGTTAATAATGCATTTCTATATGGAAATCTAAGTGAAGAAGTTTATATGCTTCCTCCTCCTGGTTTCTTTAAACAAGGAGATAGTAGGGTTTGTAAATTGAAAAAAAAATTATATATGGCTTAAAACAAACTCCTAGACAATGGAATCATAAGTTGTGTGAGACCTTGCTTGAAGCAGATTTTAAACAGTTAAAAAATGACCATTCCCTGTTTATCAAAACTAAAGGAGATTTTTCTTTGTATCCGCTTGTTTATGTGGATGATTTGGGCATTACTAATAATTCTAAAATGAAAATTGGGAAGTTTAAAAGTTTTATAAGTAACAAGTTTAAAATTAAAGATTTGGGAGAACTAAAATATTTCCTTGGTATAGAAGTTTTAAAAACCAAAAATGGTTTATGTTTAAATCAAAGAAAGTATTGTTTGGAATTACTTCATGAATATGGATTGTTGGCATGTAAGCCAGTGATCGCTCCTTTGCTAGAAAATTGTGTTTTGGCACACAAGGAGACTAATATATTTGACTATGACTAAACCTGACATATCATATGCAGTTCATTGCCTAAGCCAACATATACATGCACCATTGCAGTCTCATTAAACATTAGTTTAAGAGTGCTTAGGTATTTGAAACTTGTACTGGAAGTGGTATTGATTTCCATAACAGTAAATACGACTTTAAAGTCATATCTTATTCTGATTCTGATTGGGCTAAATGTCTTATGACAAGAAGATCTGTCTTTGGGTATTGTGTTTTTGTCTATGGTTGTCTTGTATCTTGTAAAAGCAAGAGCATGCTACATTGTCCAGGTCTTCAACTCAGGTTGAATACAGGGAAATCACCTCTGCTGCTTGTGAAGTTATGTGGATGTTGAAGTTCTTAAAAGATTTGGGTTTGGATAAGCTTACACTTGTTACTTTGTATCGTGATAATAAGTCAGTTATTCAGATATCTACTAATCGTGTGATGCATGAAAAAACAAAGCATTTTGATATTGATGTTCATCTTGTAAGAGAAAAGGTTGCTTCAGGTTTGCTTAAAATTAAAAAAGTTGATTAATAAAATCAAGTAGCTGACATTTTAACCAAAGCTCTTAATTCTGCACAACATATTTTTTTGACAAAAAAACTGAGAATGGTAAACCTATTTGTTTCATAAGCTTGAGGGAGGGTGTTAAAATTATAATTCACTTTAGCAAGCTTGTAAAACTTAAAGGGGCTTGTTGTGCTGTCGTGTAGGGTCAATTTGTTGATTACCAAGTTTTAAATTTATATTTAACCGACTTATCCTAAAACAACACTTTAACGGGCAGTGTACCCGATCGGGTGGAGTTTTGTGGTAAGTAGGGTGTCAAACACTAAGATCGAGGTCGTTAACCTTTTAATCTATCAGTATTTTAATTACTTCTACTTAAGTTAATTCTAATCACTTGTTAAACCTATGCTATATATGCTTCTAATGATATATGAGAGGTTTTCAGCCTGAGAGACTGGCACAGGTTTTATGGCGACAATAATCAATTCTAAACATAAAAAACATGCAAGAAAACAATCAGAAGATAAAAGAGCGGTACAAGCCTGATGACATCAAATAACGTCTATTTTATAGCATCATTTATCCCATGTAATTAACCCATTTTGTATAATTATTGCAAAGAATTGTTACTTAATCATTTGATTTGAGAATTGCAGTAATTATGGAGTACTTGGTGAAACTTGACTAAAAGGCACGCATTCTAGAGCTTAAACGAAGATATTTTGAAGATTACTGTTCTGACTACCAATACGCCGTATCTATCAAGGAATATATGGTGTATTTGTGCTTGCACTCACCAAAGACCACGAAGGAAACATGATCAATACGTTGTATCCAAAAAAGACCAATACGCCATATTGAAGATATAGTATGTGAATATTCTGGAAGATATCAAACGTGGTCCCTACTCAAAGAAACCCCCAATACGCCGTATCCAAGACATTGGATACGCCGTATCGAACCGACTCCAGGCCCTATAAATAGAAAACTCAAAAACAAGTTTTAAGTGTGCTAAATCATATTCTCGATACCTAAACCACAAAAGTCGATTTTCGTAGGAAAAAAGAGCAGAATAGGTCTCGCAACGCATTCCAATCCATAGGAGACAATGTGTAATTTTTTATACTTTTGTAATCGTTCAGTTTTTGGTATCATTCGTTAACTCGGTTAGTTTACCTTGGCTAAGCCATTACTCTTGTATTAATTATGATGTTTGAAGGCTAATACCTTAGGGTATTAGCCATTATTATGAAGATATGAATGTTTGGTTTTGTTTATATCTCGGTTGCTTAATTATCATTGAATTATTGATTATGTTTATCACATGATACTTGTTTACGTGCTTAAGTATGCGACCTATCCTTCAACTGGGTCTAGTCCTACATATTTAATGCGCTGCAACTTCGGTGTTGTTTGGGCGTAGGCTAAGAGTCAGGGATAGCTCTCCATATAGTAATGCGTATAGGTGGGAAAATAGGATCACTAATAACGTCCTGCTTTCCTCGATTGAACTGGTTGTACCATGGTAGGTAGTGGATTAGTACTAACTAATAACGTTCTGAGCATTGGTATAGTTTGGATTGTGGACTACCACCTAACACAAATTACCATTAAGCAGTAAGTGGGACTACCACCTAACCAATGACCAAACTCAGAAAACCAGTAAACCTGTTACCCAGCCTTTAAATAAGATCCAAACGCCACCTAGTCCCTTTCCTTGAAGATTAAGGAAGGAAAAAGAAGAGGCTCAACAGAAGAAGTTCTTAGAAAACTTGAAGCAGCTCCACATAAATCTGCCTTTCATCGAGGCCCTAGCCCAAATGCCAAAGTATGCTAAATTTCTTAAAGGTTTGCTGACAAAAGGACCCAGGGAGTTTTATTATTCCTTGTGACATTGGCCAATTGCATATCAACAACGCTTTAGCAAATCTGGTGGCTAGCATAAGTTTGATGCCATATACGATGTATGGAAAATTAGGGTTAGGTGAACCAAAAGCTACCAGAATGAGCTTAGAACTTGCAGATAGATCAATCTAATACCCAAGAGGAATAATTGAAAATGTGCTCATAAAAGTTGATAAATTCGTCCTTCTGGTAGATTTTGTTATCTTAGAAATACCCGAAGATCAAGAAAAGACAACATTCACCTGTCCTTATGGGACTTTTGCTTACCCAAGGATGCCTTTTGGGTTATGCAACGCACCAGCTACCTTCCAAAGATGCATGACAGCAATTTTCCATGACATTGTGGAAGACTTTATGGAAGTATTCATGGACGACTTCTCAGTATTCGGTAACTCTTTTGATTGTTGTCTAGCTAATTTAGATAGAATGCTTGCTATATGTGAAGAAACCAACCTAGTGCTGAATTGGGCAAAATGTCATTTTATTGTAAAAGAAGGGATTGTTTTAGGACATAAAATTTTGGAGGCAGGTATTGAGGTCGATAGAGCTAAAATCGATGTGATAGCTAAATTGCCATACCCAACAAATGTAAAAGGAGTTAGAAGTGTTTTTGGGCATGCTGGATTTTACCAAAGATTCATAAAAGACTTTTCCATGATCTCTAAACCAATGACCAAACTTTTGATGAAAGACGTGAAATTTGATTTTTTGATGATTGCAAAAAAGCATTTAATATTTTGAAATAAAAATTAACCACCGCCCCTATCGTAATTTCGCTCGATTGGAATGTACCCTTTGAATTGATGTGTGATGCTAGTGACTTCACTGTTGGAGCCATTTTGGGACAAAGAATAGATGGGAAATTTAAACCAATCTATTACACCAGCAAAACTCTGAATAATGCCCAAGAACATTACACCACCGCTGAAAAAGAACTTCTTGCAGTTTTTTTCTCTTTTGATAAGTTTCGTCCCTATCTTGTCTTATTAAAAACTATTGTCTACACCGATCATTCTGCTTTGAAGTATTTTTTTAATAAACAGGACGCCAAACCAAGGCTCATAAGGTGGATTCTGCTTCTTCAAGGGTTTGACATTGAGATTAAGGATAAAAGAAGGGCTGAAAACTTGGTTGCGCACCATTTGACGAGACTTAAGAACCCAGACTTAGGAACATTCACGGAAGAGGAAATCGCTGATGAATTTCCTGATGAATATATTATGGTATTGAAAACCGAGCTTTATAACGATGAACCATGGTATGCAGATTATGTTAATTATCTCGTTGGAAAAATTGTGCCTCCGAATTGGAGACCTAAAAAAAGAAGATTTTTCTCTCAAGTGAAGAATTATTTTTGGGATGAACCGTATGCATGCAAGCTATGCCTGGACAATATAATGAGACGATGTGTTGCTGGAAATGAAATCTTTGAAATTCTGGCACATTGTCATTCTGGACCAACTGGGGATTATGTGATGCGTCGGTGACTTGAAGGAAAGTTTATGAATCTGGATTCTTCTAGCTTAGTATCTTTAAAGATGCCAAGGATTATGTGATAAGATGTGATGCATGTCAAAGATCAGGAAACATATCATCAAGAAGTGAGATGCCTCAAAACAATATTCAAGTATGTGATGTATTTGACGTATGGGGGCTAGACTTTATGGGACCCTTTCCTAACTCGAAGGGTAATAAATACATCTTAGTAACGATTGATTACGTATCAAAGTGGGTCGAAGCTCAAGCACTTCCTACGAACGACGCTTGCATTGTGATTAAATTTTTAAGAAGGCTATTTGCAAGGTTTGGAGTTCCTAAAGCGTTAATTAGTGATCGGGGGACACATTTTTGTAACTCTCAATTAGAAAAAGCCTTACAAAAGTATGGAGTGACCCATAAGTTGTCAACAGCATATCACCCTCAAACTAATGGGAAGACTTAAGTGACCAACAGAGCTATTAAACGTATTCTGGAAAGATCAGTTGGATATAACCCACAGAATTTGTCCGAAAAATTAGATGATGCGTTATGGGCATTTAGAACCGCATACAAAACACCCACAGGATGTACCCCTTTTAGATTAGTTTATGAAAAAGCTTGTCATTTTCCTGTAGAGATTGAACATAAAGCATATTGGGCGTTAAAACAATGTAATATGGATCTCAGAGCAGCAACGAAAAACCGTTTCATGAAACTCAACGAATTAATGGAATTAAGAGATGGTGTATACAAGAACACTCGGATCTACAAGGAAAAAACTAAGAGATGGCGTGACTCTAGGCTTCAGGGAGATAAAAATTTCAAAGTTGGAGACATAGTTTTGCTATTTAACTCGCATCCAGGTAAGCTCAAATAAAGGTGGTATGGTCCAAATGTGGTAAAAATTGTGTACCCATATGGGACCGTGGAAATCACAGATAAGAACGGAGTCAGTTTTAAGGTCAATGGACAAAGGTTAAAGAAGTACCATGAGAAACGTATTGATGTAGAGGTGGTCGAATTCGAAGATGATACAACATGACGAAAAGAAGGAGAAAAAGTCTAACTTAAAGACTTTGATGTAAACAAAAGTGCTTCCCGGGAGACAACCCGAATTATTATTTATTTTTATCGAGTCTGTCTTCCCAAACATCAATACAACGTATCCGCTCCATACCAAATGACGTATTAATTGTCTGGACGTTATCAGTTTTAACTTTTTATGCACTTTAAAAAAAATTATTGTTAGTTCTGGTAATACGGCGTATTCATGCACATGATATGGCGTATTCACCAGACTGACTCGTATTTAGTTTGTTTAGTTTAGTTAAAATTAACCGTAGATACCAAAAATAAGAATGCATGTTTTTCCTATTTTACACAGGACCTCAATGAAAGAAAACAAATCGACGAGTTGGTTGAGTATTTACAAGTCTGGAGGTGTTGGAGTCTTGAAACTTTAAGGTGGATGTTCAACACAAATTCTTGCTCAATAAATCTACATGGAGAATCTATTGAGCAAATATCAGGGGAGTTTCTCATTCTAATTCTTTTTAATTCCCGTATTAAATGTTTTATATATACAACGAGGACGTTGTATAATTCAAGTGGGAGGATGGGAATTAGAATGTATACTTGTCCTAATTTTCACACTAAAACGCAAAAAATATGCTTAAATTTTAAATAAATTCAAGCATACTTTTGTGAAATTACTTGATACATAACCCGCACACAACAACCCTTATTAGATATTGTGAGGATTTAACCTATTTGTTTTCAAATGTTTACCCAAAATCCACAAAATATTAGTGTGCCGGTGATGTAGTAGACTTTAGAACTTGGCTTGGTATATCTATTCGAGATCACAGTGATGAGTACTATGGATTTAGATGGAGCAACTTGTTTAAATTGGTAAATTTTAGGATTACACCCAAAACACCTTTACATGGTGTTTATTAACTAACTACACTGGTTAGTTAACCCCCGTATAAACCATTTGTTTACTCTCACTTTAAGAGTAAGATACCCCTAGAACAACCCGTAGAGTCAATCCATTAGGAATTACACCAACTTGTTTATTTTGTTACACCTTTACACCTTAGCCTACCCTGTTAGATTAAGTTTGTTTTACAGTTGCAAGTTGCTTAATGTGTAAAGTATGTATTTCCCGAGTCTTGTGTCAATTTTGGTACTGTTGGAAGAAATTTGCACATCGCAAATGGGAATGTATAATGTAGTTAAAACTCATGCATTTTTACTATCAATACAATTATTGGTACGCCCGAAGAACGAAGAATTACCGAAGGAATTATCCGGGGTTATTATGATCGTGAAGATGGTGAAATTACATCGAGTTTCGTAGTATAGTGTTAGCAAAAAAAATCAAAAAAATTAGAAAAATCACAACAAAAAAAGAGAAGGAAAGTTTTGAAGATAATCGTTTCGCAACTAGCGAAGGAATTACACGAAGGATCGATTATTCGTTGATACCTATGTACTTTCATGTCAACCTCTAGCTTCCTACCTCAGAATTCTTTTAAAAGCGTCCTCTTAAGTAAAGCGGATAGTACTTTCTCTACCAGCATATGAATAGCAATGCCAGTATCCATTAGTAATACATGAATTCCACATGAATCAAATAATCTCCAGCTGATCAATGTGTAATCCTGTTGAGCTTTCCAGACTTCATCATCTTTACTTTGTTCAAAATACAATAATGTGATCTCCCAAAGTATATCTGTCATATCCTTTGGGCGTACAGCCTCAAACTTTCTTAACCAGCCTATAATAAGTCCTAACACATCCTGCCTATCAAAATTATCAAAGCATCTCTGTAAGTATTTGTAGATTTTCGTACTTCCATTAGCTATGATGAATCATAATACATCTTTATCTTTGTTTAGTACATTGAGTCTTCAATAACTTATTTGGATACTTTGTAGTAATGATTCAACACTTACAGCTACTTCATCTCCTGATAATTTATCAAATGAGCTCTAAGCTCTTCTTTCTCGCATATCCTCCATCTTATTGTCTTTTAGAACTCTCTTCACTTTGCTTTTCACCTGCTCTTTTCTTAGCAAGTGTTTTCTTTCTACTGCCTCCAGCCTTCTTTTCACTACCTTTTTCCTTATCATCTGATGCCATAGGTACAAAAGAGTTTACCTGTTTGTATGTTTTGTCAAAGAGCTTTTGAATCTCTTCATAACTCTTTCCTTTTAGCTGATTGTGTTTGTATCCACATATATTTCTCAGATATGTACACATTCTATTCCTCATTTGAGTTTTGGTGGGTGGTTTACTCCTTTACTCTGATGCTCTATGTGCTGCAAAGAACCTTTTTCTTTTTTGCTTCATCTCATAACAGTCTTTGATTTTTCTTCAATGGAGTATGTTTAGTTCCTAGCTTGGACTCTTGTAGTTAACTACTCATCAGCTTCAATCATGGCTTGAATGTTATCTACTTCTTCATAGATAGCTGCTCTGCTAGCTTCTTCTTATGCAACTCTTTCTTTTTGCAGTCTTTCAAATTTAGCTTGTTCTTCAGCATGGAGTCTGAGAGCCATATTTTCATCACTCTTAAATTTGTCCTTCTTCTTTAATGGCTTCTCTGGTTTAGCCATTATGCTTTTCCTTGTCTTTTGCTAAAATATTTGAAACTGGTGCGTGAGATAACTCTCTTCTTGCAACTTCTTTGGTATCTGAAAGAGATACCTCTTATTTTGCTTTGGTGACTTTTTCTATTTCCACTCTTCAAGAGATCCACTAGTCTTCACGAAGTGTTACATCATATCTGTTTCAGCGTACTAACTTCTTTAGGATTTGTTATCTAGGAATACTAACCTCCTTCACCTAGCAGTTGTAAACTGGTTTCAACAGTATTAATTTAAATACTTGGTCCGTTAAATCCTTCTTTTTTTTTTTTATTTCCTTTTTTTCTGGGTAGTCATATACACCAGTCTCATACATAAGATCTTCATCACTCCTCCCCTGAGTCTGTGCACCTATCTGAACTAGAGTGATTCCCTCATCTTCATCAATCTGAGCAATCTTCCTCCCCTGTTTGAAAGGATCCTCCAAGTCATCTTCATCATCTGAAATAACAAGTATGACCTTTCTTCTAGCTTTGATTGACTTTACGTTGTGCTCCATCTTCTTTACCATGATCAAGTGTGTGAACTCTTGGGAGATGTGAATCATGGGGCATGGTAGGGGTCTTATGTATGGTACCACTGCCCTAACCTGAATCTAAGCTAATGTCAATAGTGGCAACCCCTCCAGCATCAACATCCACACTTGTAAATGTTGCCTCATCTGCTACTTGGGTTTTAGTAGGAAACTGAGATTGAGGAATCTCAATTGCCTTTCTGGTTATATCCCTAAGTGATGATGATTGATGTGTTTAGGGTGATAAGGATGGTGAAGATGTTATTCTGGAAGGAGAAGACTCAAGTGCAGTGATCATTGTAGGAAATAGAGGAAAGTCTACCCCAGAATAACCCTTGGAAACCTTTTTCATGTTGCTAAACAATTTGTGTGTAAGGGTAGGAGTAGGATAAGTTCTGGTGTGAGGTAGAAGAAGTCTCTTTTTTTTGTTTAAACAGATTTGAAGAAATCTTGGATACATTAAAAACTTATGTGTGCTATCCAAATTCTTCACCATAGCATCAAAGATCATTTTTGAAAAATTAAAAGTCCTGTTTGTGGCCAAGAAAATTATAGCAGTTGCTATATTGCTACAAAATTTCTCCCAAGCTGTTGTCTTTGGACTTAAACAGTGAAGGATTGTATGAATGAAAAACCTCCACTAGGAAGAAAAGTGTCTCTTTTGAAAAGTAAGTCTAGTAGAATCAGACACATACCCCATTAGAGCAAGTTGCTTAAAAATCTCTGTATTTGATAAAGAAGTAATACCATCAGAGTCTTCCAACTTGAGGTGTCTTCTTAGAGCTGCTTCAGTGATAGTCTTGACTTGTTCATCAATGCTAGCAGTTATTTTCACTTCTTCATCATCAGTTGTTCTAGCAGTAGTTGTTCCCCAAGATTGCTGGATTAAGGAAATATATATCTTGGGATTCTCAATAAGGGCATATTTGATATGACTAGCATTTAGAAAATCCACAATTTAATGAAATGCTTCACTTCCCTCTGGCCTATGTAAGTAGGCCACCATGTTGTTTTTGTCGCAAAACTCCAAATTTACCATTTGATGAGAGAAAAATACGATTAAAGTTCTGGGATGAGGTCGTGGATGAGAGTATGTAAGCTTGGCAAGGTTAATTGAGATAATATAGAGAACACTTAGGGTTGTGATTTGATCGACTGAAAGAATTTTGTTCTTATCTTGAAGAAATCTTATGAATTTATAGAAAGATCATGAATTCTCCAATTAGTCAAACCCTATAGGCTATAAACAAGGCACGGTCATCCAACAGTACTAATTTTAGCCTAACAGTACTAACTTAAAGCCCAGCAGTACTAGGTAATGCCCAACAGTACTAAGTAATGCCCAACAGTACTAACTTGGGGATAGCAGTTTTAACCTCAATTTCATCTAAAAATCATTTCCATCACCAAATCTTGGCACTCACAATCTCTCTTTATGTATTTATGCTCTGATACCACTTGTTGATCCCAACTAGATCTTGCAAACCTTGTTAAAGGGTTAGTTGTATTGAATACATTCAAGACAACTATGCTAGAAACTTTGTTGATACTAAAGAGTATGCAGAATCTACTCTTTAATACTTAGAAGAATATCTATGTAATA